>JADDOH010010533.1:0-65767 GCA_016648135.1 Agrypnia vestita
AAGCAATAAATGCATCCATCCCATTAAAATGTCACATTAAAATATTGTTCGTAATTACAAATTTCGATTTGGACGTTTTTCTTTTTTCTCAATTGAACAATCCTTCTTATAGTTAGAATGTGTATTGAGAAAATGTGAGGCAGGAGGTGGGTCCCAAAAATTGTAAAAAAAAATTGGTGGGTGCAGTCCTATCAAAATTGGGAACCACTGGTATATCATCTCGCTGTAAGCGATACGCTATGCCATCGCACCTTGATGTGGTCCATTCACTTCTGCTGGCACTGATTCACTGCGCTGATCATTCACAGGTAGACTTACTGTCTGCAGTGACGATTGAAACGTTGGTTTAATACATTTACATATACTATCATATAGTATCAAAAATAATGTCATGTCTGCTGCCGCGCCAAGCTTATACGGGAGTGAACGTAAACTGGTATTTTAATAAATAGGTTTTCTTTTGTTGATTACGTCGTCAATATTCCTTGTGGTTTTATTTTATTTCAGTTTATTTTTAACACTGCAGTTTAAAAAAACGCGAGGTCCAACTGCTGTAGCGAAACGCACAACAAACACCCAGACATATTAAGATCCCATAGATATATTGCAACAGGTGGGTGCAGTCAGTACCTTGAAATACGAGTTGAACACATACGTATATTTTAAAAGAAAAGCGAAGTAAATATGTATCTCGTAATTTTTCTATCACAAGTATTAGTGTACTATTCAGATTTTAATATACCATAATACTTTGTCACAAATAAAATATTTTCTATTCAAAAAAGAAAAACGGGAAATATCCGATCTTGTTGTGCTACACAAGATTCTCAGCGGACCTATTGATTCTCTCTCTATCTGATATAAATTTGCATGTTAAGCCCCGTATAAGAAACCCCGTATAGGAATAAGCCAGCACACTAATAACGTCGGTTACTTTTCTCACATCACAAGGTTGTGTCGCACATATAATTTGTATTGTGCTGACCCTAACATTGGTGCTGATATTCTTGCAGATACCTTATCTTCGTTCAAAAACTCACTCATACACAACATCCATTTTCTAAACGATGACATGAACCTATAGATCCATTAAATCAATCATTCATCAAATATTAATCGCAGTACATTCAAACACAAAATATACAATACACATAAATGTACATTTAAAATATAATTAATTGCAAAAATACATGTTACTAGAGCGTGCCGAAGACACTTGTAATCGGGATAATGGGCTTAGTCTTCACTATAATGTTTATTATCAGAGTATCATGTACCTATTATCCTGTTAGTGTCTCTAATAAATAAAATAAATCAAAAAAATAATAAAATAAATAAAAGTGAAGAGGACCCCCAAAGTTTTTGCTTCTAGCTTCGAGACACCCTGTGTATATTTTATTTCTTCTTTTTGGTTGAAATTAAATTATTAAATAAAAATGAATACCTAAATGTTTACTTTTATTAGAATTTCTACATGAAAAATATATAAACAAAACATTAAAAATGGCATTGGAAACACACTTTGAAGGGTGTTTTCAAAGAGTGATTTTTTTGCACATACGTTCTCTATGCACATTTCGCTGCTTATGACGGCCTATTCCAAAATAAGACATTTTTCATCTAAGGACATAACTATGATCAGAACATTCCAACGTTTATCGTAAATAAGTCCCTATACTGAATGAAAATTGATTTTTGAGTTGAGTCATTATTCATGATAGGCAGCGACATGTCTTTAATTCGTAGCGGCATCAGTGTTATATTTTTTATGTACAAAAGAGGTGTGTCTCGAATCTCGAATGACGAACAGGAGTATTAATATAATAGCAATAATGGATGCTGTCTCCTCATCATCTGGAACCTGATTTATAATTTATTATAACTTGTCTTTATTAAATCTTACGTTGCTACTAGTTTGACAAACTTGAAATTGCAAAACAGCCCACACAATAAGAGTCACCAGTTTTAAATTGCTCAACATAACACCACTACCATTAAAGAGGAATGATTACGCAAGAATTCGCTGTAATTAACGACGGTATTAAGCCATGTATTCACTAGGGGACAAATCGCAAAACATTCCGCTCGACATGTCGCATCAACATCTACGCTCATGTTTCGGGGACAACGACGCGGTCATTTGAAGTGTACACACCGGGACTCGCATATCTTGTCGCGGAAATGTCATCCGATGAGGTTATGGATGACAGCTGTGGTATCTCATTTGGCGAAAACGGGGTTCCGCGCAATTCGAAATGTTTTTTTGGGTCGCAATTTCAAATTAACGAGGTTTTACTGTAGTAAATTGAATATTATTAAAAACAAGGTCCTTTTTGCAAATAATTATTGTTTTTCAGACGTCGCGGAAATATATCGCCCTATGAGGTTATGATAATAGCCGCGTATCTGTTTATGTTAATGAGTTTATCGAAAAGTAAGAGGAGAAAAAAGAAGAGAATGCGAAATTATTTACTGCAAAGAGAAAGAAGGACGGACATTCTATGCGATCTTCGATCGATACAGCTCGATGAATTCGAGAACGATTTCGTTTCCCCGCATTGTCATCTTGACAGATACAGCGCATGCGTATTCACTTGTAAACATACCACGTGGTACTGACGCTCCGCGGAATGTTGCAGTGAGTACGCTCGGGTACCGTGCGCATGGCAACGTTGCCACGGCACGTAGAAATGCCGCGCTATGTTGTGCGCGAGGTCGCGGAACAGTGCACGACGTTGCAACGTCACGTAGACTCTATGCCGCGCGTGCTGCTGAGGGACAATTTATCCCCTAGTGAATACATGGCTTTACATTCATTTTTAAAGGCATACAACTGTAGGCGATTCGAACCAAAGAAATTCGAGTACGTACCTACAGTTTATCATCGCCAGTAAAGCTCTGATTTGGCACTAAACTCCGGTCATATTCATAAATTCATACTTTGACGATTGTTGAGATTTTTACTTCATTTCTTTTAATTCGTAGCGTCTGTTTATCTGTCGAAAAAGCTTTGGATCGATTTTTAACCCTTTCCCCGTGATCCAATCGAGTTGAAACTTTGCAGGCAGACTCGTGGCGACGATGTAAATGATCTAACAAATTTTCGTTTAAAAAATTTAATTGTAGTATAATTTTTGGATTTTTTGAAATTTGTCGGTTTTTTTTCAAATTGGAAACTATACAATTGAGAAAGGAGCCCGAGGCGTGGAGAAGGCGCGAAACCTGTTTCAACTAGTCTGAGCCATGGGTCCTATCAGACGGTTTCGCCGACGCCGTGCCCCGCTATACAATTATTACGTTTTCAATATTCTTTAAGTTTTAAGGATAATAATATACATGGTATAGATTTTGCACATGAACCTAAAACAAGAGGAATATGTTGATAGAATATCAAATTGGAAACAATACAAATGAGAAAGGGAGTATAATAAAAACTTTGTTTTTATGGGTTAGTTTTTTAACAGGGTCATCTTGTATTATCTTCTTTGGTTTTTTGCTTTTTTTCCTCAATATTTTATATCAAAAAAAACATGGCTATAAAAATTTATTATACACGTACATGTAAATACATACGTACACTGAAGTACCACGTATATTTTACCACTAGACCAATGGGTAGTTTATGCTTTGTTATCACCTTTGTTATTTTACTTAATCATGTTTTAGTTGCTTTATTTATTTTTATACTTGATTATCATATTTTTGAATATTATTAATGTTGAATTAAATTAATGTTTTCAGGCATGAGTCCTTTTGCTTCGTCAGCGGCGTAGCGAGTATACCGATTCAGCATTTAAAGAATGCCAATCTGGATGGCGATAGTGTAGAGCCGGCCCTGGGTCTATGATGGGTCCCACTTCACTGTTCTAGTGGTCAAGGCTCTTGTCTAGTGGTCCAGTGGTCGCTGGTTCAAACTCCATTCAAGGAGACCAGCAGGTTTTTCCTCTTTTCATAGCACTCTCTTTTTGTACCCATATTACCTGTTATCTGCCAAAATCCACCGAAATCAAATGTAATAATATCCAAACCTTCTAACCTACTATTATGTACATCTACAGAAAATACTTCAGGTTTGATATTATAACGTAAGTCTGGCGGTCACTGGTTCTTAAACTATAACCAATCTTTGAAATGCAGGGTTTTCGAAAATACCCGCGTACTGAGAACTCTTTACAATTCCTCGGTGCGAAGTAGACTCGAGAGTGGCTCGATGATTTGGGGGCCGCATGAGCTTAAGTACTCTCTTATGGTAAAGAAAGTACAAAAAAAAATTTTTCTAAGATATATTATGTACATGAGAGAGTGCGGACATTATCCTTGGCTTTACCCAATCAAGTTTCTCCAGGGTATGCTTGGCTACAATACTTCAGATACTAGAAGAAATGTGTATTTGATTACGCATTTTTATTGATTGTTGCGCGGTATGATCGATAATCCTGAAATTATGCGGAGCATTAGTTTGTATATCCTTGATAATTATCTTAGACAGCGTCAGCATAGATTCGCCCGTATTCCGAAAATAGCAATATTGGGATCTAGGATCTTTATCCCATCACTTAATAGACGAAAATGAAAAATAAAAATAAAAAGAGTAGCTTGTTGGTCTTGTGCTTAGGACTCTCGCCTCGTGATCCAAAGGTCGCGGGTTCAAATCTCACTCCAGACCAGCAAATTACTCCTATTTTCATAGCACAAGCGTTTAGCTTAATTTGAAAATAGTAAGAATATTGATGTGACACGTATTCCATGTTCACATCTCTATTTTTTTTTTTTAAATGAGACGTAGGTAAACATCGGTGTTCGGTGTTCGTCGTACTTAAATAAGAAGATTTTTATATTTTCACGTATCTCCCTTAAAGTAAATACCTTTATTTGCGTGTCCGATTTCTCCGGTCTGGTCTAAAAGTTTCGCTCTGCCGCAAACGTAATCTTACAATTTTCATGTTTCGACTAAAATTACTATAAAAGCAAAGACAGCAATATAAAATTAAAAAATTAATGCTTTCATCGAGGATTATCAATAAAAAATGTACTGAATTCGAGTTTTTATAGGAAATATAGCCTACAAATTTATAGGTAACATGATTTTAGAAGGAATAGATGCATAATGTGGAGACCTGTAATTGGCCATCTATATTGTATCAATGTTTTCTATGCTTTTTTTTTGTGCTGTTGGTCTTCCATAAACATTAAATAAATAAATAAAATCTAGACATCAGTACATTCTAAATTAGAAATCCTCGGTACCTGAACTCAAAACATTTTTTAAATATTTTGGATATTGCTTCCTTTGCTTTTATACCCGACATATGTAGGTACTTATTAATTTATTCTCCTACAGCGTCCTGATGTAAAATTATGGCAAAATTCTCATTATTGCGTTGGACCCAAGAAAAGAGAAATATTGTTGGACTGTTTTTATATTTGACGTTTGAAGGTTAACCATCATATATACTTATTTCTCTCTCTGACCACACCACCTAAGTCTCGTTTATTTTTAATTTTCGTCTTTAAAGTGATGGAATAAAGATCTTAGATCCCAATATTGCTATTTTCGGAATACGGGCAATTGTTTCACATTCCAATATACAGGATCAACCTGCCGATGGTTATGCTTGTTGGAAGAGCTACTGCTATGCTGAAAAATATTACTCTGGACATTCCTGGATCTGTTCCATGTCTTTGAGAGGGTTTTCCGAAGCAGGATTCTCCTACACCTTTGATATGAATGATTTTATATATTATATTTAATATTTGACGATTTTGTTGTTTATAGATTTCTAACTTTTTTATAACATTTACGAATTAAAATTGTGTTTGTAATTTAAATCTATACTAATATATAATGAGATAAAGTTTGTAAGTTTGGATGTAGGGGAAATCTCCGAAACTACTCATCCGATTTCAAAAAAATCTTTCACTAATATTTAGAATGAATTTTTAGGGTGGACATCTATAGGCTATATATATTATGCCATTAAAATAAAATAAATTTTCCTGGTGACTTATTTTACAACTTAAGTCGACGAAAAAATGGTCGAGTGATGCGTTTTTTACGAACGCTGCCTTAACGGTAAGAGATATTTAAATACTTTCTACAGAGAAGTTGTAGGATTCAAAAAGTTCTATAAAAAATCCGGGACAACATATATCTTTATGTTAAGTTTAATACACACATTGGTAGAATATGACTAAAAATCTACGCGTGCGAAGCAATGAATACATTGAATATAATCAGATACAAATACTACTTTTCATCTCCCCTTTTGTGAGACCAACTCAAAACGAAATTCCTTTATGCACAGATCCACAAATTCATTTAACAAAAACTATCACCACATGTCAATGTGGTCAAAATTTTCAACTCAACGATAAGAAACATAAAACAAACAATATCTACACAACCGCACCCAAACCAATTCGTACAATTATTTATCTTCCCTTCTACTCCCGTCCCATATTCCCCACTACCCTCTCCATTCGCTGTTAAAATAACTTTAAAAAAATATTTTACTACGTCACACTTGTTCTTATAAATTACCATATTCGAATAAACTATGTTCTAATAAATAAAACCATGTTCTAACAAATTACTATATTCAGCGAAAATATGTAATTGGCATAATTTTAAAATCCATTAATTTTTTTTTTTTTTTTTTATATATTTTTTTTTGTTTTTTTTTTTTATTATTTATTTATTTATTTATAAAATACCATTTTAGATTTGTTAATGTGTTAATTTGTTTGGATCTATAGAAGAATTCTCAAAATAAGCTGGCTGGACAGAGTTACGAATGAAGATGTTATGGCTCGGATGAATAATGAAAAAGAAGTTATTAAAACAATAAAAATCCGAAAACTTCAATATCTAGGACACGTGATGAGACATCCAGAGAAATACGAGAACTTGCATCTCATAATGCAGGGAAAGATTGCCGGAAGTCGGGGCCCTGGAAGGAGGAGGACTTCATGGCTGAAAAACTTAAGACGGTGGTTTGGCCAATCTACTGTGGAGCTGTTTCGGGCCGCAGTAAACAAAGTCCGCATACCCAACATGATAGCCAACGTTCGGTAAACGGACAGGGCACAAGAAGAAGAAGAAAAAGTTAATATGTTGTTAATTTTCCTAAAAAATTAACAAATAAAAAAAAGCCAAACAATATTCCCAACAAGGGAACTTTTCAACATTTTAACGTCCCAAATATTAATCAAATCTATAAAAAATTTGCGATACTTCAAATTCACAAAATGTATATCATTAATAGAACATTTGGATGTTTTAGTAATAGACCGAGATCAGCTGGAAATATTTTGATACCTAAATGTAATACTAGCACAGCCCAACACCATTTCTCTTATCAAGGAGTATCATTATTTAATGCTCTTCCCAATGAAATGAAGACGGAAAAAAATTATATAAAATTCAAGACTAAATTGAAAAATCTTCTACAAAAAACCATCGCAATAACGCAAGGATAAAATTTTATCAAAAACAATCTATATATACTTTTAAATGTTATTACAATACCTTTTTAATTATTAATTTTTATAACTTAATTTAATGTATCCTTGTGTATACCTTATTTACTTATTCTAATGTCTCACATTTTTGTATTCTTGTATTGTTATATCTTACTTACTTAATTTAATGTCTTAATTTTCATAACTTAATCTAATGTTTCTTTTTCTATATCTTACTTATTTAATCTAATGTCTAACACTAACGATTTCATTAATAATAGATATATACATGTATGACAATGCTCCCACTTTTAAACACGAGAATAAATTCTCATTTAAAAGTGGGTAAGCGTGTAATATAAATGTGTATTAATTAAATTATATTGAATACTCTTAAGTTTGTACATTTACCAAATAAATTTAAAAAATTTAAAAAAATGGTTTTTGTGTACATAGTGTACAGTGTGTGTAATACACAAATCGATAGAATATGACTAAATACAATACATTGAACCAAATAATGTTTTTTGTGTCACCGGTTGAAATGCCATCACTAGTATTCTGGCGGCCGAATAACGTTAACATCCCTGCAATAATTAAATTAGCTGGCATGCGCCACCGCACCCTGGCTGGAGCCATCAGGCGGGCGGGGTACGTCATAGGTAATATATTCCCGCCCACCTTGCCGCCCACGGGGAGCATATTGCTTTAATAAAAACGCCGGGGCGGGATTCGAACCGCTTGCCATTCGGATGGCGGCTGCGCCAGCTGTTGACGAGACGTGACCCAGCCCCGGGGTCGAATTAAGAAACGATACTCGCGCCTAATCTTAAAACAGCTGTTGCACGTTTCATTCGATCGGAGCGGCGTAGAGAGATAAATTACTTTGGCTCATCGGCTTCAACGCAAATATTACCTATTTTAATTTCAATTTCAATTTTCAATTCAATTCAATTTATTTATTTTTAATATAAAATTTACATTAAAACACGTTTAATTCGTAAATGTCATAAACAAGTGAGAAAATATACAAACAAAATAAATAACTATCCGTCAACCCAAATAAACCCGACAAAAATGACAGACTTTTTATGTTTGAATTTCAGCTTTACATTAATTGGTTATTTTTATGACCCAGTGGTATACAAATCAGTAAACATAATTCTATTCTATAATGCTATTACTAAATTCAATTTTTTTAAAATATATTTATGTATAAAAAAATGATGTAGTTCATAAAATTATTTTTATTATTAGTAAAAATATTAATTAAAATTTGGGTAACAGAGATGATGGATCGATCAGTTATTGGGAGACTGATCCAAACAAATTTAGAACTCAAATTTCATGCAGGTAACATATTTTATTAGGGTATTTTTACAAGTGGCTAAGTGTAGACGTTAGTTATTTTTTTAAACCTACTTGTATATAATATATTTTTTTATAATTTACAGAATATTTTTAAACTATTTTGCATAAAGAAAACTTAAATTTCATGCAGGTAACATATTGTACTAGGGCATATTTAGATGTGGCTAGTGTAGACGATGAAATAAAGCAATGAAATAAATGAAATTATATTCCACTTAATTTGCTTCGATTTTTCACGAAATTTCAATTAAAATTTAACGCGAAATCCTAGTATGATAGATGTTATTTTTCATAGAGAATTGTGCGTTATTTTGCTTTTTATACCTCATCATTATTTGTGCCATTTGGTAGCCTTTGTGGCGGAATTTGTTACATAGAAAATTATGTACGTCGATATCTTATTTTACCTTTTTTAAATTGAAAAATTTTATTTTGTAGTTTAGCAATTTTATAAATGTAGTTCTATGATAATTAAAAATTTTGGAAATAAGTGTAAACAGTAAATTGAATATTATAAATAACCAGTTCCTTTTTAAAAATAGATATCATTTAAATTTGTTTTCATGTTAGTACCTAGTTAATTATTTATTCACTTCTCATATATTATTTTTATATTTTTATTCTATGCTTCGATTTTTGAGTTTTAACATTGTATCCTGACGAAGGGACCATCGGTCCTGGAACATGTTGATATTTTCAATATATATATAAGTGGTGAAAATTATATTATAATAATTTTTATTTATTTATTTATAATATATTTAGATGACTTTTTTTAAGCTGGGTAATTCCACTACATTTTTTCTAATTTATTTCGTTTTAACCAATATAAAGCTGTAATATTGATGTATACTTTTTCAAAAATATATTTTTATTTATTATATTACGTTTGTAGAGGTTTTATATGACACATGCAAAAACACTCATTTGCACTAACATTGGCTCCATGCAAATAAAGAAGATAGATGATATTAGAATGAGATGATGATACCAAAATTAATCCCGGTTATGTTTAGGTATGTCTGTTTACCTGTTTGTACTGCGTAAATCCCGTGTGTATTGCAATTAAAATTCAGGAGTCACCCTGCTTCGGTCATGGTGCAGTGATGTGGTTTTAAAGGGTATACACGAAATGTAGACCTTTTTAACTGAAATTTTACATAATTTATTCAATTTTTAAACTTTCTTCTCCGAAGTTCAAAGATTTGGGTTTTTAATTTTTTAATAAGACTGCTCGTACTCACGATAATGTATGTCAATCTAGGTAGATGAAATAATTAGTGTGCAATAGTAGACTTGTATAATTGCAGGATATGTGTTATGGTCTTTTAAAGCTTTTGAAATGGTTTTTATTATCTTTTTTCTTACTATCGCAATTATATTTACCTAATCTAAAAACATACTAGACCCAGATTTATTAATTATTTTCACAAATTCACAAGTCACTGGACGCGAATATAATTTAAAATACGTATCTTTAATTCATACAATTTCTCATATAATCACTCGTGTGTGAAATACTTCTTTTATCGCTTGCTAGAATACTCACCTCACTTATCGCACATAAGTAAGTGTTTCGCTTAATATTTCGCTCAGTTATCCACGACTGGCCACACTGTGGCTTACCGCCCCGTCGCCAACGTCGCACCGGTAGAAAGGTCAAAACAAATATGAAGCGCCGCGGCACTGGTTCCGCTTCTAAAACACGTTGGTTTTTGAATCTCTGAGATAATTCTACACATTTCTAGTGTTTACGAGAATATTTCCGTCGCTTCCAGTCTATTCCAGACGTCTCCCGTTGTAGATAATCCCAGAGTTCTGTAGAGCGTTCTAGAGCATTCCTTAGCGTTGTTGATTCGGGCAGTGCCCTATTCATTCTGTAGCATTTCGTTACAATATTACAATAAACAAAAGCAAATAACTTCCATGCCAAACTTTAATATGTAAATGAAAAAAAAAAATATATTTTTTATGTACCTTTTTTCGGATTATTTTTTATGTATCAATATTATAGTTTGTATATTTATATGTGTCGGATCGGGTCGTACGCACACATTCGATTACGTTTATTTTTATTGTTGAAATCCTGAAATACGAATATTATTATGAATAAGTTATGTTATTCTCTAGGTAAGGCTCATCTTTGGACAGTTCGAAAGATAGAAAAAAATGCGAGATATACAACCAAAAAGTTAGTTTTTTGAAGTAGCGCAGAAAAACTTAAATTAATCATTTAAATTTCCGTTAAATCAATAAAACTAAAAAATAGCAAATTTATCGCTAATATCGAAGAGCAGACGCTTTAGAAGCCGGTGAACAAAAAATGTAGGTCCACCGCTGACACGGGATGCTGGACGCGGGTCGCCACGGGACAGGGAGCCCCTAGGTCGGATTATTCAATCCTTAGCTAAAGGTACAGGATGTTTCAGACCTAATTCACAATAGTTCAAGGGGTTGTACATTTCAAAAAAGTGATTAAAGAGTTAAGGTTGTTATTACGGTCGTCAGACATATTTAACTGTAAATAGTTTCGGATATTTTATACGAACCGTATGTATTTCCAAGAAGGAAATCTCGACGTTTCGTTGAATGCTTATTCAACGTCATCAGGAGGACGACCTTTACCCGCGGAGGTGGAGGTCGGACCGTTACAGTTAAAAAAGTGAGTCAAAAATGTGCCAACGATTTCTGAAAAATGTCAATATTTA
Source organism: Agrypnia vestita (assembly GCA_016648135.1). NCBI lineage: Eukaryota > Metazoa > Arthropoda > Insecta > Trichoptera > Phryganeidae > Agrypnia > Agrypnia vestita. The sequence continues at coordinate 11,541 of JADDOH010010533.1, forward strand.
TGGATATAATCGCTTTCAAATTTTGCATTTTTTTCAATATTTCTGACTTATCTTATTTTAAACGTTATCATATCAAATATCACAATTTAATTCGCTTTAATACAATTCGAATAGAATTACCAACTCCTTGCAGAAATACGTACCTACCGGAATTTTTCTTTAAGATTTTTTTAAACTAACTAACTAACCATCAAGCCGTTTCCCAGAGGGTAGGCAGAGAGTATAGAACGCCAGACTCTTCTGTCCTGGCACACCATTTTTGCTTCGTCCACTCTCATACAACCTCACATAATCTCTTGAATTGTTGAAGTTTCTAACAGAGTATTTGATTTATCTGGTCGCGCCAGGACTTCCCATTATTTTCTCACTCATCCGTTCCTCGTGGCCAAACTATCTCAGCGATACTTTCTTTATTATATCTATATATTAAGCTACGGCCAGCATTACATTCACTTCAAATTAGTTCTTTCTCCACTCCACCGTAAAAAGATTTTCTACACACACGTCAAAGTGACCACATTTTTACCGCATTCAATCTACTTTTGTTCTTTTTTCCAAATCACTTTCATACATTAGAGTTGGCACCAGAACTCCATTAGGTACATACCGCTAGTTTAGCTTCATTTGACATATTTTAGTGACCATAATTGCTCAAGATAAATTACAGACGTCTCATAGAGACGAAATTATATTTTTTTTTAAGGGAAAGTAAGTATGGAAGTCTTTGGGCGATAGGGCTTACGACATATCGTACTCCTGGCTTAAATGATCACTTTACATAATGTAACGTTCACATTTCCACCCATGATAGAATACCACATCTATCACATTTTTGGAAGCTATATATATTTAAGTTTTACAACCTGTTTCACATGTGTTGTAATTATCGTTAGCGCCACCGGCGTCCAAAGCTTTTTAATTCACCTAATCAAATACAGATGTCATTAATGAGGTATCCATATTTTTTATTGACATAATGATGTCCCCTGGGATAAAAATCCAGTAAGTACTGTGTTCGTTGAAAAATTTTAATAATTGCATTCAGAGCACTATTTACTTTGTTTCCCACAATCATGCTCCTTTCGATATCGTTCTCAGCCTTACCGTCCCTAACAAACATACTCATACTTCACAAATACACAAACTCGTTCAATGTTTTGATCATTTTATTTAACTTGTATTGAAATGAATGAATTTATTATATTCGATAAAAGTTACATTAAACATTGTCCTAGGTATTATAGAAGGCAGGCGCGTGCAGTGGGAACAAGAGCAAGACTTTTATTTAACCGTATATTTGGGAAAATATATCGAAATTAAATATTCATGTGGCAGAATATTATTAAATATTAAATTCTGAATAGAATGTTAATTATTGTGATTTGAATATACCGAGATATAGCTCTTATTTCGGTTTCGTTTCAAAATACATGCTTAGGAAAAAGTCATGCTTCTTGTTCCCACTGCACGCCCCTGCTAGAAGGCAAGTCAGAATATTAAAAATATGTAATCTTTGACGTCGTTTATCTCCATAACTATCGACATTTTTTACAAAGTGCTGTAATATATTAGATCCTCTTTCATATTCTAAAAATGTACAACCCCGTGAAGTATTGGGGAACTGTACCTACCCAATAACAGACATTCACCTACTTTTCATCTCCCCTTTTGTAAGACCAACTCAAAACAAAACTCCTTTATGTACAGATCCACAAATTCATTTAACACAAACTATCACCACATTGACATTTTCAACTCAACGATAAGAAACATAAAACAAACAATATCTACACAACCACACCCAAACTAATTCGTACATTATATCTTCTCTTCTACTCCCGTCCCACATTCCCCTCCATCCTCTCCACTCGCTGTTAAAGTAGGTTAAAGTAAATTACTATATTCAGTGGAAAATTTGTAATTGACATAATTTTAAAAACCATTATTTTATATTTTTTAAGATGTTGATTTGCTGTTAATTTACCCCTACAAAAAATTTTCAAAAAAATAGGCGTGAAACACTCTGTAGTACAACCTTCCACCGTCCGTTTTGTGCACCCTCACATGTGTTATTTTTGTATCTTTACCCACCTTTAGGTTAGAGGATTCAAGACACCGGTTTCGGAGATGTTTTATTATTCCGGCCATCACCATCGTATTGATCAAGAAAAGTTTCGTTGTTCAATTCCGTGAACAAACCAAAAAGGTGATGTTGTTTTTCAAATTAAGCATTTAAGTCTTGTAAAGGTCGTCTACGGTTTACAAAGTGCCTTCTTAAAAATAAAAATAATAATCTCCGGGTCCAACCTCGTTTCACAAAAACGTGAGACTACGTGGCTTCAAAAGTAAACTACAATATCCTTGAGGTGTTTTGCTAATTAAAAGTTTTATCAGTACAATGCTCTGTATTCAAGTTTTTTGCTGAAATGTTAGGGAATATGTTATTCAATAGTATTTTAACAGAATTTTTTTTTTTCGATTTTTACTATTTCTAAGTTGTTCTTTATTAATCATTTAACATGTACCGAATTAGAAGACTTGGTTTACGGTTATCGAAAGAATATTTTGTTTCAATTAGTTGATTAGCAGATTCCGAGAAACTATTTTTTTTAGGAAATGGCGATGTTCTTTTATTCTCATGAACTATGTTTTTACTGTAGTGATTACTACAATTAAATAATTAACTACACTATATACTAATTTTAGTTATTAAATTAAGAATTAGTCGATGTTTTATATTTTTTCCGTAAGATCCTTCGCAATATATATTATTTCATTAAGATATCCTATGGAAGTCTCACAGAGAAGAAACTATTTATATGAGAAACATGGATGTAAGTATTTTTATAGGATGGCCCAGGACTTACGACCTGTATGAGCCGGCTTAAGTGATCATTCTATTCAGCAACGTTCACCGATTCCACCGTAAGAACATCCATACATTATTAAATTTTTGAACGTTCTATTTATGTTCCAAATCTGAAAACCTTTTGTTTATTTGAACGAACTACGCTGGAGATATCTGTTAACTATTGTCATGAACTAGTACGCAGATTTCGCAGCTGGTAACGATACCTCTACATTTAATGGGCCGTCCTATTAAAAGACTTTCATACATGTTTCTCGTATATACAGTTTCATGTCTATGAGATTTTTATAATTTATCTTAATTCATTAATCATCCCTCTGGGGACAAAATCCAGTAACTGTGTTCTCACAACAAACCTACATATAAAAATGTGTTAATATCAAAAATCTATCTTAAATAAAGGTGACCATTAACTTTCGGTGTTATATTTCAAATAAGTGGAAAAAGATCTACCTGGATATATATAAGAAAAGAGAATATGTCTACAAGGGTCGTGGTAAGATACCTCCCTCTCGATTGAAGTGGCCAATTTAGGGGCTGGGAGGCGTCTGAACAGAATAACTCCTGGAATAATAGTCGTCTGTGGTGGCACTTGGTATAATGTGAGTTATAAAACAAAATAATGTTATCTCTGTTGTTCAGCCTAAATATATGTAATAATAGATCGAGAAACAAAATTGGAATTGCAAAATAATGACAGGATTTAAGATTATTCCCTAAAAAAAAGTTCGGGAATCATGTACGCGGGAAAAATAATTAATTCTAGATTTTTTTACTGACCCCAGCTTATTTATTAGCTTGGCCCACAAAAACAGTTCGATCAATTACTCTCCGAACGGTTGAAGATATTCGATAAAATAGGCGAAAGAAATTTAGGCGGACCAAAAATAGCTTCAGCGAAACATTCAGAATATTTTGAGTTTTGTTGTAAAAAGGAATTTAATAAAATTTGAAAAAATATTTCTGGCGTATCCTAGTGTAATGCTAGTAATTCGGATAAATTTCATTACACAAGATAAAGGATATTGCTATAAAAATTCCGTAATCAATTACAGAGGTCTCGTTTAGCGACATTAGCGACATTAGAACAATTAGCGACATCTGTGGGCATTTAAGGGTAATGAAAAAGCTTTGGTGCAGGCCGCGTGGAACGGGAAGCGGAACACACATGTAAAGCGTGGTACGTAATTTAAAAATATATAAAACTTCCAAAAATTAGTAGACATGGTATCATGGGTGGAAATGGCGAACGTTACATTGTGTAAAGTGATCACTTATGCCAGCCGTATGATGGTCGTAAGCCCTATGTACACCCAAAAGACTTCTATACCTACTTTCCCATAAAAATACAGTTTCGTCTCTGTGAGACATCTATAATATACATTAATTGATCAGCGAAACATTTTCATTTCTCTAATGTCTTCATCTTTTCCTTTTTCCATTGACTTGGTCAGTTCTTCTCGAATGACAGCGCCAGGAAGTAGCGACCTGGATGGTCTGCCTATTTAAATGGACGTTCTTAATCTTATAAGCTTTAAGTCTTCTGGATACCTTTATTTTTCTTTTTTAGAACAGGAATAACATAACAGAAGAGATCCAGAAGTGCACGGCGAGCGCAAATCACTGTTATTTCCGCCTCCAAAATCAGACAAAATCCAGACCGCTGTCCAGAAACACTAAAATAAGTGTACAAAACCAGTGCTCACATACGCAGCTGAGACAAGGGTATTGACTAAGAGGGACTCTCGAGCACTACACGATTTTGAAAGAAATTTTGAGGCGTGTCTTCGGATAGGTTCTAGACAAAGATTTCGTTAGCTTGACCATGTGAAGAGAATGACTGAACATCAAGCACCGAAGTCCCTGATGAATTCAAAACCAATAGGGCGAAGGAGCATAGCAAGGCCAAAACTAAGATGGCTCAGGACCGAGATGAGTGGAGGACGCCCAGACCCACCAAAAATTGTAGAGCCAACAGTGAAGATGATGATAAATTAACTTTATTAGTTTTTTTTCTTAAAATAGAGATGCGAACACGGAATATGTGTCACATCAATATTCTTACTATTTTCAAACTAAGCTAAACGCTTGTGCTATGCAAATTGAACTAACTTGCTGGTCTGAAGTGAGGTTCGAGCCCGCGACCTTTGGAGCACAAGGCGAGAGTCCTAACCACAAGACAAAAAAGCTACTCTCGTTTGTTGTATTATTATTATATATTATCATGTTCCTATATATAACAAACAGCGTTGATGAAAATTTGGTGACCATGAGAGGTTACACGAAATAAAAATGTGGGGGAAAGCCACCAACGCGATGGATCCACTTGGTTCAATCCTTGATGAAGAACAGACTCTTCGAAAACACGAAGAACCAAGCAAACCAGAGCAGGTGGCGACGAAGAAGATTTTGATGTAAATTTAATTAGCTGAAATAATTAACTAACATGGCGCCGTTTGAGAATGGAGCGCCACTCTTCTATCCCGATACACAACTCTCGCCTTGTCCACATTTATACATCATTGCATGCAAGTTCGACGATTGTTGAGGCTTCTATCAGGATCATCTTCCAGTATATGGTTATCATAGTCACGCCAAGACTTCCAGGGCCGCCCTTTCTTTCTGCCATCTATTCGTCCAACTTGGCCAAACCACGCAATCCAACCCTGTGTCTTTTCACGCTACACATTTTGATTCCCCAGAAATAAAATGCGGAAAAGCCCGTGGATAAGAAAGGAGGATAATATACGCAAATACAATGCGGCCGGAGGACCGCATCTCAAGCCAGAGATCCCTGGAGAGAGGCTGTGCAAGTACCTGAGTGGTCTATAGAGCCCTAGCTCTAAACATCAAAACAAAATTCTGGTCAATTTGTATTACTTTTTCTTCTTCTTCTACTAAGAATAAAATTAAACATGGATTAGTACCCAAATACTTTGATGACAGGATGAAGCTGAATAAGGATTTTCATTCCTACAATACAAGAGGAAGCGACAACATAAGACTACCAAAGAAAAAGAAAAACACCTGACAAAATTGTGTGATGTATAAAGGTATAAAAATCTTCGATAGCCTGCCAAAGGAAATTCAAAACATGGAGAATATAAGGAGGTTTAAACTGAAGTGCAAAAATTTTTTTATATAAACTTTTAAATGATTAGATGGAATGCAATGTCTAAGTGAGATCGTATATTAGCCCACACAACATTATGTGTGGAACTAAATTGTAAGATTTTTTGTGACCCATCGCTGTATATATAACTAAATACTTTTTTTTACAAAGTACATTGAAATATTTGGACGTGAAATGTACGAGCGTTCCGCGGAAACAAGGGTTTTTAATTCACTTTAATACTCACGTAAATGTTAAATGTTACGTACAGACATTTCGCGGGAAAATTTAAATTGACTTCATCACATGCATAAAGTTGGAATGTTTCCACAGTCACGTGTCCCCGGTTTAAAATTCTAGTTCTGAACTTTTCACAACATGAAACGTCAAACGTGTAACACAAAATGTTTCCCGAAAAACAAAACTAAGCCAGTCATTAGAAAGGCAGCACGACGCGCCTCTTTTTAATTTATTTTATTTTTGATTTTATATTTGATAGGACATTAATATTTTGAAACAACGAAGAAGAATATATTATGTAGTAATAAAAGCATGGTCTTTATCATCAACTGTAGTCTAAACTTTATACTTATACTTTCCATTTATTTATAAAACCACCATAATAAAGCCAATTTATAAAACTGGAGACACTACGGACATCTCTAATTACCGACCAATATCTGTTGTATCAATTGTCACAAAAACGTTTATCTATGTTTCGTCTTTTGTATAGTATCAATTTTGCTTCTAATCCCCTGAAATGATGTATTCCTATTATTGTTCATAAATTTCTCAATAAATCACTAATTTTTTGTTCACCCTATTTATAATATCAATTATGATAGTTAAAAGGTGCCTACTTAGGAATTAATTATCGACCAAGCATGTTTCGCGTTCAAAATTATTGCGACAGTTTCAATGCCAGCTTTTGTTTAAAATTATCTATTGACCTATATTATTGACGGTGCTATGCAAACTATTTATAAATAAAAATGTGTACATGTAAGAATTTGCGTTCAGTTATGACATTTTATTACACACAGAAGTGATATGATATGTGTGATTCTTTATAAAACAGCTGATAAACGACTATTCCCAGAATGTTCAAAGTTCTGGTAAATAATCGGCCGATTTCACACCTTAAAGGCTCCCGCACATTATCAAAATTATTGTAATCTTAGTCCCGCCAATATTATTGCTGAATAAAACACCTTCAATAATATTGGCGCGGCTAAAATGGATATTTATTGGGGAGGGTCATACACGATTACAATGAATCCCATAAGAATAATCCAATGACTAATTATTAAAATAATTTTGAAGAAACCCCAAAGTTTCAGAACAGAAACTTTATTTAACATATTTAAAGTTAATACAGTTGACATAATTTATAAAAAATTTCGATATTACAAATATTTAAAGAAAAGAAAACTAATATTTTACAAACGTGTCACTCGAGCAGATATGAAAATAATATAAAAACTCCTAAATCCTAGTACCACATTTTTTTTATTCTGGTTTAGCTTTTTTTAAAGTTTCGTCTCGCTTGTCAAAAACTACTGATTAACGCATGTCACCGAGATCGAGAGGCTTCTGATTTATTCCCTTGTATTCCAGACACTGCCAGCAATTTCTAATTTACTGTAAAATATGCAGAGTGCTGTAAAATACGTGTAATTCTTTCCATTTTTGCGATCTCGTGGCAATATTGCTAGTGCGCGAAGGCCTTTAATCATTGGACGAAAGAGCAATATGAATATAATAGAGTTCTCGTCCTTGGCTGTATAATCTATAGATTAATCAATCATTAACGCAGTTACACCGTATGTCACAGGTGTATGAAGACGATAAGAGAGTCCGGCCAGATATCACCGATTTTAGTCTAACGAGAGATAGAACGACAGATATGTAACTTTGTCGTTAAAAAATACAATTCGATGAAGTGGTGACAACTCACAAAAAAATAATGTAGCTGAACACTACATACTTGAAAATAGTAGGAATATTGATGCGACACGTATTCCGTGTTCGCATCTCTATTTAAAAAATAATAATAAAAAAATGTAAAAGACTTCTGATCTGGCATACGATCCTTGCCTCGTTCACTTTCATACACCTTTTCGTAACACAACAGTAAAAATCCATGTACCCGCTAGGAATACCAGAGCATTCCGTACCAGAAAAGTGCCATATTAGGGTAACAATACTGCGACGGTCGCTCAAAGGAACTCTCCAATATTCAGAATCCAAAATGTATGCAATGTATACGGCAAAATTGACACGTGGAATGCTACGTTGCATAGTTACAAGAAGGCTCTCACTAGCCTTTTTATAAATAGCAGGTCGAATGCAGTAACTGCGTAAATCGAAATAACTATAAATATCTTTATACTTTCACGGACGTATTTCATTGTATTCTCTGATTCTATTTTTCAAAAACAGATTCTCAGGTGTCTCGTAGTCAGTAACAAAAACGGGAGAATCTTCCTGAATCAACATTGAATAGTAGTAGTAGATGATCTCATTGATACACTAAATACACACATCGACGGTGGAAAGGAAAAATGACCAAGCGACAATTTGGCCGAAATTGAATTATATATACAGGATGTCCCGTATCTCGACGTCAAGCCGAAATCGGGTGATAGGCCAAGTCAAAATAGTTATCAGAAAAATATTTAAAAAAATGTAAGTCATGTGTTTTAAAAATTATAAGCACTTTTCACTCCTGCTGCTACAAATCTTTATTTTTTTCCATTCTTTTTAGTACTGTGTAATCCTGAATAATGCTTCTGTAAACTTTTTTCCAAAATTCACGCCAACCGCTCCAGCTTGGAAGAAAATGTCACTTTTTGACCAAACCAAATATTCAAAATCAATACTTTGCCCAGTTTTAACTGACCGTTTTTAATTTTTTAAATTTTTTTTCTGATAACTATTGTGACTTGGCTTATCACCCGATTTCGGCTTGACGTCGAGAAACGGGAAACCCTGTATATATTGACGGTGGAAAGGAAAAAATGACCAAGCGACAATTTGGCCGAAATTGAGTTATATATTTCGGCCAAATTGTTGGTTGGTCATTTTTTCCTTTCCACCGTCGACATGCATGTTGCTAGAGCAGGCCGAAGTCACTTGTAATTAGGATAGTGGGCTGAGTTTTAAATAAAAACATATTATTTTTTATGTATTTTGTACCCAGTATTCTGTTAGTGTATCATTAATGATAAAAAAACATTTTAAAAAGTTAATACATTCCGGTTCGATGATGAATAGTCAGTTTTATCGTACACTATTATAATATGATTAGAATGTAAATACATTATTATAGCTCGTTATGGGTAACCCAATTATAGATTACCAATTACCCCGTAGATTAATGGCACAAATACGCTGCCTCATCACGACCATAAGGAAATATAAAACAATAAACTTTGTATTATAATTATTGTATTAAAACTTCCCTGGTGAATGTCATCTAGTGAATAAGTAATAGTGTTTTTAGCCAGTATGTTGTTGTGTGTGAAGCGCCCTTGAGGTGAGTACCTACTCACGAAAAAGGAGCTATATAAATAATCCAATTATTATTATTATTCTGAAACGGATCCACATGAGCCTGGCACTAATGAACCCATATTCTTTCATACATTCGACCATTCGCTCAGAAAGCAGTGTTTCAACACCCTGGCATACTCGGTCTGCCTCCGGGACTCCCGACCACAGTACGAGCAGACCATTGTGTTCCATCTCTCCACCTCCTTTCTTCATACTCTCACTTATACATAGTACATCTAAACATTTACTCTTCATGCTCTCACACATTTCACTCATCTTCCTTTCCATTCCTCCTCTAATATTTCACACACACCAATCCGGCATTCTATCCTCCTCTTTGGGCCACCGTGGGAACAGGGCGTCCGCGAAAGACCTGGCACGATCAGATACAACAAGTGTTTGAGGATGGCCCCGTTAAAAGCCGCAATTAGCACTAATGTGGGCCTTCGAGGACATCACCTGAAGTTGAACAAGTCTCGGTTCTCGTGTAACCCAAGAAAGCATGCATTAAGCAATAGAGTGGTCAATATGTGGAACAGTTTGCCCGAGGGCGTTGTGTCTGCAGCCAGTGTCAACCAATTTAAGAATAGGCTGGATATTCAAATGAGAGACAGTGATATGGGCCTATCAGCTTAAGCTGCCTGCCCATTATCAATAATAATAAAAAAATAATAATAATAACAACCGTAGAACTTGTATGAGAAGATGTATGAATGTGCCCGAAGCAAAAGTGGTGTGCCAGGATAGAAGAGTGTGCCGTTCAATCCTCTCTGCCTACCCCTGCGGGGAAACGGCGCGATGGTTGGTTAGTTAGTTAGTTAGTTAGTTATTATTATTATTATTTTTATTTTTATTATTTAATTTAAGCTCATTAAAGAATTAATGCCACATTGATCACATATACCTTCACACGTACATACGAGGTATGAAAATTTAATTCGAAATTTACGTTTAAAAATAAATAGGTACAGGGTGCAACCGAGGTAGTCAATATCGAAGATTCCTGAGTCGAAAATATTCAAGAAAGTGCCTTAATATCAATGGCTGTGGAGATGAGCGACTTCGAAGTTTGTGTGTTGTATTTTTTTTTCAATATTTCTGACGTATATATTCTGTAAAACGACGAAAAATTATATCAAATACTAAAAATTTATTGCATAGAATTGAATCGGAATTTTTTGCGAGGTTTTAGCCATTTTGTTTGATTTTTAGTAAGGCGAATCAATTTTTAACATTCGATATATAAGTTACTTTAATGATAATCGAACATTTTACAGAAAATAAGTCAGGAAGTTGAAAAAATTGCAAAGTTTGAGGTCGCTTATCTTTATAATTATGAAGATATGAGGGATATAAAAAAATTAACCCACAAAAACATAGTTTTTATTATGAATCCTTTATAAAATAAAAATTGTTAAAAAATTAATTTAACATAATAACAACCAGCTTTTGTAGCAATTTTAAATAAACAGATAAATTCCAAAGTGTCCATGATTTAAATAATTTTAGAATAGTGCCAGAAAGTAGGTACTTGCTCGAACATCTGAGATAAATTTGCGTGTTTTTGTGTGCGTGTGTGTATGTTTGACAAAAAAGGCATGTAAGAATGCATTGTCATCGACATCAAGTCAATGTGCAAAGTTTCAAGTCGATTGTATGACGGGAAGTGTGTTAATATTCATTTCCAAGATTTTTTCACGTTCAAGACAGACGGTGAAGTTAATAATGTATCGCCCGCTGATCTATAAAGTATTTTCCGCAAATAAAAGTGAACGATCAAATGAAGTCCTTCGCTCGTGTTTATACGTATTGAATTATGTCGCTCAATTACTAATTTAATACATAATAAAATCCACGCCGCACCGCAAAAATAATATAACATACCTACCGCTTATAAAATAAATCAAAGTGCAAAATTAACATATTACCGATTATACAAGAACGGAATAAACCAAAGTATTCCGGAATCGGCATCGCAATTTATGGCGTGAAAAGGAGTTTATCCAGAATCAGCTCATTCGAAGAAGAGGAAAGATCCGGCCGACAAAGTGCATTCCCCTAGCCACACCATCAAATGTCAGTTAAATTAAAAAAAAAAGCGAAAAAAAGGTGGATAATTAGACATCATCCCAATACGTTTAGCTTTGCCTTTTAATTACATTTTTAAATACATTTTAATCCCCGCCGGTCCTTTATTCTCTATCCTCGTATACATTTTTTTTACGCTTCAACAAGTCAAGAGGCCCAATTATAGAAACGAAAAGCATCACAAAACACCCAGGTTTGAGTAAATCACATAGATTAATTGAGACCTCACCGGGAATCGAATCCGGAACCCTCGGTGTGAAAAGTCAGTGTCAAACCCATTGGGCTATGAGGGCCGCCAAACGGTATGTGTGAAAGTTAAGAAAGGGTAATACGAAGGGTTGCGTAGTGCGAAAATGACATATAAGCTGGTACATATAATGCTAACTTCCTACTTAAGTAATGTTTGACATGGAATAAATTTTGAAAAGGTAAATAATTATGAATCTCAAATTATTAGGGATTCATAACTAAGTGCTTCTAAACAATTTTCTCAGATTGACTTCATTTAAGTTTAATAGAATTTTGATGAAAGGGTGACTTAGTACCGTTTAATGATAAATAGTGATTGCTTAATAAAAACGGAATAAAAAAAACGAACGGAATGTGGTAGTTTAAGCGTATGTGAACTAAAACAGAACTATGTATAATAAAAGAGTACAATTTTTCAAAATTGTCAGTAAAAAAATTCGTACGTAGAATAAGATAGATTAGATTAGACTGTAGAGTAAATCCGATAAAGTGAATAATTGATAAATTAGGAGTGAATGTAATACTGACCAGTAGTCGATAGAATAGAGGAAGGATAACTGAGATGGTTTGTTTTTTGTGAGCGAAAAAAAGATGGTAAAGAAAATATATGAGGCGAGTATTGAAGCCAACAGTAATAAACTGCATCTGCGAAAGGCTTGGTGTAATCAAATTAACCATATAGAGAAAAACCCTGTTGAAAGCTTTAACTACCGAAGAGCGTGCACAACAAGATGTGTGAAACAGTACGAGGTAAAAGTAGAGAGTAACGTTAGTTATTGTCAAAACATTATTTTAACAGGTTAATCGTGGCAGTTATTTGAGATTTATAATTAAATGTATCAATGATTGGTATACCTCATTCCATTTAAGAAAGACAAGTGATTTATGTGTAAGCCGTGCGTATGGGACATATTGTTTCGTTGTGTTAGTATTTACACCCGTAAACAACAACACAACGAAACAATGTGCGTCGTACGCAAGGCTAACACATATTAAATCAATTGTCTTTCTTTAATAGAAAGAGCTCTGAGATTTAACTGTTGTCTGGAACCGAGGTTGCCCATCGAATTTCGAAAAATCAGATACCAATCAGTAACACAATCAGACACAATCAGACACAAACTTCAAATAACGGTTAGTGTGTCGCCGGTTAAAATACTTTTATTAGTAGCATTCTATTCTCTCTGCTTGTCCCTGCGGTGACATTAAGTCTATGAAATCATTTAGAAGGGTGTTACGGAACTAAAAGTACTTCAAATGGGCAGTAACTTCAGTCGCACGCGGTGCATGCTGGCGCGAAATTTCACAAATAATTTTGAATTTAATGATGTCTAAGGGGCTTTTACAGATGAAAAAATTGACCTTTCGTTCAAGAATCTTTTAATATTTTGTTGTAACTATCCGAGTGTCATTAAATGTCTCTGTCTTTTTGTCAAAGTGTCTTTTGATAATCATATTATGAGAAATGCTTTAAATGTAACAATTGCGGAAAGCGACATAATAGATTTCAACAGGATGCCAGCCATTAAACGTATGCTATATTGATAATTATGACAAAACAGTAATTTAGAATACACAAAGTGTAACAGTAGTCCACAATACTTTTCAGGTAGATTCCTGCCTAATTCATGAGTCGAAAATGTAACGACTACAATATTGTTAAACATTTTTCAGTCTTCAGAGAAACTTATATGGGATGTTATAAATTAATACGATCTATTAAATGATTAAAACCTTGCAGAAAATTCTGGTTCAATTTATTCTCATAATTTAGGTAGGAATTTTTATTTATACAGTAGACATACATTAATGTTTTTATAATAAATTAATTCTATGTTATAACATTTTAAAAACATTATATTCCCCGTAATCTCTATTTAAGGAGCCAAACGTCACAAAATTTATAAAACTGGGAAGACTTCGGTGGCTGGGTCATGTGGAGAGAATGTCCGAGCATCAAGCTCCAAAGTCTCTGCTGAACTCAAGGCCAATAGGGCGAAGGAGCTTAGGAAGGCCAAAATTAAGATGGAGTGACAACGTCCTCAAAGACATCTCTGCCTTAGAGCTTCGGAACTGGAGAGAGCTGGCACTAGATCGAGATGAATGGAGGAAAATCATTGAGGAGGCCAAGACCCACCAGGGGTTGTAGTGCCAAGAATGACGATGATGATGGTACTCCCCATAATGTGAGCCAAAGCTCGAGCTCATGGGAGGAGTATTTATTTACAAGCCAAATTAAAATAAAAAGCAGAAACCATTAATAGAAGTAGTAATTTTTATTATACAGAAACATTTGAGGTATGTGAGCAATGTTACAATACATCGTTGTCCAAAATCAAGGATTTGACTTCTTTCTTAAACTGTTCGTATTTTGGAATGTTTCTTTCTTGAAAATTGTTTTGTGACAACAATGTATTGTACCATTTAACTCCCAAGTATGTATAATGATGTTGGGCCATGTTGGTTCTTAAAGTTGGTATCTTTATTTGTCCCTTTATTCTATGTCTATTACTTATGCAGTCTAAGGGGTGAGAGTTATTTATAAAATAATCTTTGTAAATTTGGCATAGGGAGTTAATTTTGTAAATTTTTGTGAGTGGTGGTAGGCACATTAAATTCTTGAAATATATTTACAGTAGGATAGTCATAAGGTTTTTTGAGAATCGTTTTAATAATTATTTTTTGTATTATGATTAATGGCTGTACGGTGGACTTATAAGCCCCTCCCCACCCAATAAAACCATACCGTAAGAGGGACTTCACCAACGCGCAATACACCATATTAATAGTATTTTTGTTTAATATATTGCGTAGATTGTAAAAAACATAGATAAGTTTTCTCAATCGTTCAGATTGACGTGGTCTTGACATTTGACATATTTGTCATTCCTAAATATTTAACATTAGACTTATGATTAAGTTTAGTATACTCAGTGTTGCATGTTAATTAACCTATAAATTATTGTAGACTTGCTCTGTTACACTCTGTATTATCATCAGATGACATTAATTGAATCGATTTACATTCGGGTCATGGTCAATGATGAGTAATATTAGAGAAATTCCTTCCCAATATGTTCGTCTAATACCACAAAATGGATCGGTTTAATTACAGAGGTGTCTGGCTAACTAATTTATTCCAAGAGCGGAAGGTATTAAATTTCAATAAAAGCCTTATTTTGCGTGGTCCACTTGATAACCAATTCTTGAGGTCTTAAGATTCTGAGGATTAATCAAAATTAAACTAGTGTATTTACTAATAATAAGAAGACGGCAGTTCATTAATGGGCTGTGAAACCTATTCCAGGGAAATATATGGAAGGTGTAGATAAAATATGATGTATTTGTTATTATTACCATCCATCAGGGCTTTTACAAAAAATAAAGTAAAGTAATACATGTCAATCACAATATGCAATTGCTCATGTCAATGTCAAGCATATAAAGAAAAGCAATAGTTAAAAAAAAGTGGCTTGTTGGTCTTGTGGTCGCGGGTACGAATCTCACTCTAGACCAGCAAGTTAGTCCTCATTTCATAGCACAAGCGTTTAGCTTAGTTTCAAAATGGTAAGAATATTGATGTGGTATGTATTCCGTGTTCTAAACTCTATTTTTTTTTAAATCAATGACAATATAAACAAAAAAGTAAGCAAGTTCTAAAAAAGTTTAAACAATTTCAAGTAAAAGTATTTTTTTTAAATGTAGATATTATAATATACCTATATAAATAAAAATGTAAATGTTCGTTTGTACAAAATCGAAAAATCTCTGAAAGTTCTTCACCGATTGCTTTGAAATTGGCATTGGCAAATTTGGCACAACATTGCATTCGAATACGAAGATTGTTGTATGCCAATTTTTGTATACCTTATTTGTTTTTATATACCTACTATTTATTTATATAAATTAAAATGTAAATGTTCGATTGTCCAAAATCTTAAATCTCCTAAAGTTCTTTTGATACAACGTTGCATTCGAATTCGCACAAATTATTTTAAAAAAAGGCGTCGGTACCTACCTTTTCAATATTGATAAATATTTAGATAGGTAGGTATAACATTTTTGAAATTAATTTTTTTCATTACATTTGATTTTCTTTGCTGACATAAAACGTTTGAACTGATAAGAAAGTGCAGCCTATCATATCGCGATATTTCAAAATAAAGGACGTTCGTTAATACTGTCTACGATTAATTTTTAATTTTGATACATCTGAACAAATCGTTTTAAACGACATTGTTCCGAGGTTCATAAAAACCATTAATATTGCATTTCAATATTAAAAACAATAACGACATACTTCTACAAATCTATACCTATAAAACTCAATGTCTGTCTATCTGTTCTATTTACAAATCTACACCGTTGCTCCGATTCGACTCAAAATGCAAATCTATAACGTTCGTTCGATCGGACTCAAGATTTGGAAACTTATTCTTTAGGACTAGATGGGCAAAATATAGGCGACATTTCCCCTTCCTTCTCTACTCCACCCCCTCCCCCAGATATGACAGATTGGACCCAAATTTTACATACATACTCCCGATGAAAAAAATAGACCACATTTCTTACCAAGACATCCTATCCAACCCAGCCTTGATTAAATAGAAACATTGTTTTAATTAGACGCTTTGCAAAACAATGGAACCTTTGTTTCCGCCCACGATTTTACTTTCAATTTTATCCTTAACCCGTGCAACGCTAAACAAAGGAAAACTGAGGTGGCAATTCCTTTCAAAAACTTTTTTCCGATAAGATATATGCTTCATAGATTCCAGAGAAATTTCCTCAAGCAGTGACAGGTGTTTGTTTTTATTGTAACGAAGCTAAAAAGAATCACGCACCCATGTCAAGTGACAGTTGTTTGAAATGATCACAATACTACCGAAGATTCCGGAATGGCCTAGCATAAGCTACGACTTACGAGAAACATCTACAAAAGTCTGGAAACCACGAGGAAGTTCTCGTAAACACTGGAAACGCCTGGAAGGCTCGATATTAGCCAATATAAATAGGACCGTGCGCGGGGGTAAGAGTCAGTCAGTCGTTTTCGGGCGCATTGACAGCGATACCAAAGCGAAGGTAGCCGCGAGTCGCGAGATGCCAGGACGGCCAGGCGTGCCGTAATTCGACAGCGAATATTATGAAAAGTTCTTACGTAGCGAAATAAACCGAAGCGAAATTAATAAGTGCGGAAATTGGATGGAATATTCTAGTGAATATTGAATAAAGTGTCCATTTACGAGTGATAAATTTGCAAAACAGTTTAATTCAATATTAGCGTTACATTTAATAGTGATAAGTGACTTTGTACATTTGATTAATTAATTATTCAGTAATCAATTAATCCGTTATTACATTCCAGCGTTCTCATTGTTCCTCCTGCAGCCGCGACACGTTGCTGCCTTTGCTTTTATATTCCTCAAATATAGTCAGATCGCGTACTCCCGCTTCTGCTTCCAAACTCTCCAGCTCTGTTCAAACACCTAATAGTAATTATATGCCGCTTGGATAATTGCTTCCATTCAGTAGCAGGTCCCATTGAACCTATTATATGTACACGACTTCAAGAGTTCGTAAACACGAAACCCGCTCCGTTGAAACATATTTGTTTCAATTATTTGTTTAGGGGCTGCGCTACCATGCACGGCTAAGGGCGTATATTTTGGTTTCTGTGTTAGTGAAAACGATTCCCGCCTTATTCAATGTGTTAAAAAATCACACATAGGTATTTATTTATTAACATTTTCATTCCAATTCTGTTATTCTGTCTGTACAGGTGTTCGGGAATAGTGAGATTTTGAAATGAAGATTTCATAGTTTTCGAAAAATATAAAACGAATCATAAGACAAACGGATACGTAAATTAGTTAATATGGCGAACACATTGGTATTCAATTCAGTAGCCATAAACGTCAAATAAATCGTAAAATTTTGCGCACCGCGTAGAGTCATATGTAAAAAAAGTCATTTGATTTGTTTTTATCGATAAATAAGTAGTAAACATATATCGATATACTTATAAACGTAACCGATCAATGGTACTACGTAGGAATCGCAAATTCTGCTGTTTACTGTGAGGAATCATGAACAAGTGGTATTGATGAATTTTTAACCGGTTATACAATAACTGTTATTTGAGATTTGTATCTGACCGCATCGATGGGCCACCATCGGTACTAGACAACAAATATATCTCAGTTACTAATCATAGATACGATCAGATACAAATCTCAAATAACAGTACCACGTGTAACTGGTTAATATTATAACGGTATGATCATCACTAACTACTAACAAACGGTCCCGTTGAAAAGAGGCAATTGTGTAAATGAACAGGTAAAATAACTAATTGACCAATTACAAAGACATACAGAAAAATCAAATCTCCACGAAATAATATTTAGCTGTAAGCGGGATTCGAACCACGGACCTCCTATTTTATTTTCATACGGTTTTTATGGGGCAGAATGTGCAATATGTATTTTTACGTCACGCTCGGTAGAAAAAATTATTATGTGAATTTGGTATCTAATTAAAAATTTGCATTTATAAAATAATACATACCTAGTACCTATATATCTTTCGATTTAAGAAAGACAATTTAATTAGTGTGTGTAAGCCGTACGTACGACGCGCATTGTTTCGTTGTGTTGGTGTTTATGGGTTTATATACAATGAGCGTCGTACGCACAGCTTACACATACGAATTCGATTGCCTTTCAAATGGAAAGATGTTTAGCTTCATAAAATCTCAAAAATAAATGTAGTAAAATTTCGTCCCTTCCTTTCTTCGCATTGAAATGTACACATAAACGCAAAAAACACACATATTTACACTTAATACTGAGAGAATTAATTATACTTATTACATTACTCTATTGTTTCCTTAGAATAGTCTGAATACATATTCTATTCAAGATAAGAATATCTCTAATATTTAATTATAATTAACATAATTTATTTTTATCTTTATAATTAATACATTTATAAATTTATTTTATGTAGTTCAGACATTGTTTTCTTGAATTCAACTGCATTAGAATAATAAAAATAAAAAAACATTTTTTTGATTTACTTAATAATAATGTGTCCTTGGGTGTTTGTAAACAAATCAATTTAAAACAATTTATGTTAAGTAATTGGTCTTTATTAAACAAATTCACTTATTTAACTTTTAAACCACTAAAAACGTAATAAAACAGGTAAATAAACTTAACCTAAAAGTATTTTTATGTACTTACATTCAAATGTGACAACACTCCTATTTCTTGAAGTCACAAAACAGAAAATCACCTGAAATGACAACAAATGACTTCGCAACAAACTTTAACCAATTAATATCGTAAATTCCGGCAAATTGGCCACACGTTTCATTAACAAAAGTAAAACCCGAACTTTTTACCGCCGTCTAACTGTCAAACGAGATTACAACACAGCCGAAAACGATAACTTTTGTGTGTGAATCAACAGGTAGATATTTCGTATAAGATAAAAATTACTATTTAGAAACAAACTTGCACATTGACTTATTGACTATTTGCATAGTCACTGTCCACGTAATGAAATATTCGAAGTATTATCGCAATCGACGCAATGCCGGGGACACTAAATCGGCTTCGAAAACGTTCCGGCAGGGCACCAACGGACCACGCAAAGTCTCGCTTCCAACTGAAGTTATGTAAAAATAGATACCTACTTCTCGGTGTAAATTCCACGCTGTAGAGAGAGATAGCATGACGCCTGCGCGTATGTTAGTTCGTATTTAAAGGTATTGTTTATAACTTTGATCTCTTTGTAAAATAATACTATTTCTACCTGTATGTATAAATAACAATTTATTTTAAAATCCTACCAAATGTTTCCTTATTGAAGTCTTTACGATTTCAACACATGTATTGTTGGATGTAAATCGTAAAACATAATAACGACTATATATATACCAGCATATATTATTATACCGGCAAATATAAAATATAATGGATTGATGATAATAAAGGTGGTCTGCACATAGTACACACGTGTTTCTGAGTTTTTATTATGAGCTTGGTTACTTAAATTAAAATTAAGGGACTCAAAAAGCA
This sequence comes from Agrypnia vestita, assembly GCA_016648135.1. Classification (NCBI taxonomy): domain Eukaryota; kingdom Metazoa; phylum Arthropoda; class Insecta; order Trichoptera; family Phryganeidae; genus Agrypnia; species Agrypnia vestita. The sequence continues at coordinate 31,498 of JADDOH010010533.1, forward strand.
AGTACGTGATTATTGGTAAAGAAAAAAGTAAAATTATTAATTGTGAATAAATAATGATGACATATTGAAGAATAATTCTTCTGTCTGTCTGTCTGTTCCTGTAACTTCGTGTAACGTCCGTAATTTCGTTCGAATTCACGGTTAAAAAACGAAATGAAACAATCGCGGATGGGGCTTGAACCCCGTGCCACCAAGCCCGAACCAACCGTTTAATGCATGTTGCTACGGCCGCCTCTCCGTGGAGCGCCAAAAAAACGCTTTAATAAATATAATAAAAATATAAAAATACATATATGTATACTAGGGCTTAGCCTAAGTTCTAAGACGCGAGCCAATGTTCCGTCATTTTTGACGGGTTGCAGCTAATTAGTATATAATGCCATTGTGACTCCGCATAGTAATTACTGTTCAACAATATTATTTTTGGGAAATCAAACTGAAAAGGAAAAAAAACAGAGCCATGAGAACTATCTTAAGATGCAACAAATCGATGGCTCCTACGTATAATATCGTAACCCACAAATCGACAATTTTGAGTTTTTTGTGCATACACATATGTATTTAATTATATATTTAATTCCAAGAAAGAAAAAATATATTTTTCAATATATAACGTTTTTTTATTATAATTTTTTTCTTTCTTGGAGTTAAATATAAAATTAAATACCTATGAAATACACACTAAACTTATAATCGTCGATTTGTGGGTTACGATATTATACGTAAGAGCCGTCGAAATATATAAAAATTAGCGATATGATAAAGCAACTAAAGGTATGACAATTAGGCAACATTATAATACAAAATGTCCTAGTCTTAATATATAATATAACTAATTAGCTATATTATAATATATGTTTAAAAATAGGAAATTCTCTCCCATTCCAGGCATATGCGCAGAATATAATTACTTTTTAAATTCAATGGATATTTTTAACACTAAATACCTACGAAGAGTATCGTTAATCGGTTAAATGAAACTGTTAAGTTGTTTTATCTGTCATTGTCAAATTGACTTATCTATGTGTATATCCTTTAATTGTGGGAGACATTTAACTATTATTTTTTTATTTTATCTTACCAAGCGATTGTGTCTCCCTGTTGGATGACCTAATAAAATAAAATAAAATATGAAACACAATTTTGAGGTCCACACTTATCCTACGATAAGTATTTTCGAAGGAGGATTTTAGGCTTCCACAAACAAAACTGGCAGGACCACAAAAAAGTTTGTACCTACTATTATATAAAGGTTTTAAATTGTTCAATGAACTGTCAGCAAGTGTGAAAGAAGTAAATTTAATAGCATCACTACTTTTCGTAGTTTATGTGCAAAATATGTGAAAATTAAGTGTAATGTATTATCGTGTTATGTTGTTTCATGTTTTTTAAAAAGTCTTCTTTATTTTTTTGCCAGATGTGAAAATGTGTTTCTATTTAGGTATAATTATTTATGTTGATCATATATCTTTATGTTTAAGTGCTATGTTAATTTATTTTTAATTACTAGATGTAAAATGTAATGTACTTTATTACAGCTAAATAGAGATATACAAACATGCGATATCAAATTTCTATTTGGGAAGTACCTACGTTCGTTAAAAGAGCGAAGTTTGAGAAAGATATCGGGAGGAGGAATCAGGTAATAAAGTCAACGGTGAATGCAATAATTTCTAATAGAAATATGTCTACCGAGGCGAGACCAGCGGTACACAATGGAATTTTGGTACCACCACTGATGTTGTGAAAGGTGATGGAAGTGAAACCTGGAGCTGGCAGCAAGGAGAACGAAAGTAAACTGAACGCAGTGCAAATGAGATCACTTGGACCAGAGGCGGCGAACCTAGGGCCCCTATGACCACAGGTGGCACGTACAGCGATTTAGCTGACACGTGTTCGATTTAGAGATTTAATATTTTTCGAATCGATGTAGATAGATTGGATATCCAGAGATTTCATTTTATGTTTATCTATTTCGTATAAAAATATATTATTATTTATTTATTTATTATTATTTATTATTAATCAACGCCCTAGTGTGCTTTTACAGTACGAGAAAGTTACAAGGATTTTTATATACATTAAACACGTTTTAAAGTAAATAATTAAAAAGTAATAATAGAAATAAAACATATTTAAGAGAAATGAACAATATAAAATATTATGCTGGCAACACTTTAATTGACATTTCTTTTTCAGTAGACCTAACTCGTTCGCCTTAAAAAGTTTCAATGTAGTTCGAGCGGCGGATTTAAAATAATAATAAAATATTTTTTTGATTAACTTGAAATTTTAAAAAAAAGCGTGCCAAAGACACTTGTAATTGGGATAATGGGCATTGTCTTCATTAATAATGTTTTATTATTAGAGTATCATGTACCTATTATCCTGTTAGTGTCTCTAATAAGTAAAAAAATAAAAATAAAATAAAAATATTCTCGTTATTTGTGAATGAACGTCCGATTTTGAAATTTTCCTAACTTTGTGAAAGGCCATTTTACAGTAATAGCGTAGAATTAATAAGCATTTGTAAACAAGGAAAGAAACTAGAAAACTTAGCGATTTAGTGTAACAAAAATATAATTAATATTCAAACACCTTCTATTACGTCCTCTCTTCTGCGCTCAGTGACCGCGTCCCTACACCCAACTGACTCTAACCCTCCTCCCCTCGTAATCCTCCCCTCCACTACTCACCTCATAATTTGGTCTTAAGTTTAGTATTAGTAATATTACTGAAGATGATGCGTCAGCATCGAAAACTTTTCTAATAATAAATAACAAAATGTGAAAGTAAACGAGTTATTTATTTTTAATATGTATAGTTTAATTTCGTAATGATTTGCAACATAATTCGCTTATGCTTGATAAAGTCTTCATGTTTTTCGATTTTGTCATGTTTTGAAAGGTTTGAATTTAAAACTATTCAACAGTATGAGGTAAACATGCACCCGTATACACGACACGCATTTACTACGTAATTCTTTCATTCTTCCTTCCGACCAGTCACGCGCTGAAAATAAATCGCGCGCACATCAGTATTAGTTGGCCGCTAGGGATGGGTCGTCCACGTCCGTCCATCAACGAGACGATCAACTAGTTGAATTCGTCAACTAGTTGATCTATTTCAACTTTATAGATAAAAAAATAAATCTATTATAATTTTGTTTACATCACTTTTTATTGATTTTTTACATGTTTCGGGAACAATGTTCCTTTTCTCAGATTGAGCCTTAAACTAAAGTTGACAAATAAATCAGATATATTTATTTATTAATAATGTCACCACAAAGTGAAAGCCTGTCTTTGAAAGATTTATTCTTCAATAAATTTCTAGATAACATCTCAAATGTTAAGTATTTTTAAATTATGTATTTATTTATAAATTGATAGATAATTAATAAATGTAAAGGTTTTTATCATTTTATTTAACTTGTATTGAAACGAATGAATTTTTCGTAATCGATTTGAGTTAGTGTAGTGATAGTTCAACGTTTTCCAAAAAATAAGTCAGATATATTGAAAAAATTCAAACTTTGATGTCGCATATCTCCATAACTATTGATATTAGGTCATGATAGCTTTCGACTCATAATCAAGGCAGGAATATAGTCCTGCGAGGTTATTAATGTTTTCCATATAACCCTGTACACATGCAATGATATGTACCTAATATATTTTTTTATACACATATTACTGCGTTGTATTAATATTTTTAATTTTTATACTCATATTTTAATGCTTATTCCCAATACTTTCACTGCTTATATATGTAGTTTATATTTATATTTTACTGCTTAGACCTGATATTGTTGTGTATACCCACTTCTTTCTTTATTATATATAGAAAGAAGTATATAAAACAATATGTAAAAGCCTATAATGTGCGTAAACAAATAAATAATAAAATATTTCTTTTTACATATAAGCACAAGTAGCGGTTTTACTTTCCCCGAAACTATATTCCTTCGAACTTCTGTAAATTTTAAAAATTAACGTAATAAAAATAGCCAACGGTTGAGCCGTCGAGCAGCGTCGCGTCGAACCGTAGACAGTTGACCATCGTCCCGATGTTTAGATAGAACGTCCGCGACGCCCGCGTAACGAAGTTGACGCGTCAACTAGTTGACGAATTCAACTAGTTGATCGTCTCGTCGATGGACGGACGTGGACGACCCATCCCTATTGGCCGCGAATAAAAAATCCTTGAAGAGCGAGGAGTTATTGTACTCATCTACTATGCATCGAATATACAGGGTTATTTGGAAAACATTAATAACCTCGCAAGAGGTATGCGACATCAAATTTTGCATTTTCTTTCATTATTTCTGACTTCTTTTTTGTAAAACGTTAGACGTTTGTAAAACGTTAGACGTTTGTAAAACGTTAGACGTTTGTAAAACGTTGTAAAACGCAATTCATATCGATTACGAAAAATTCATTCGTTTCAATACAGGTTAAATAAAATGATAAAAACCGTGAAAAATTCCAATTGGAATGTTTTCCATATATATATATTTAATGATAATAAAAATTTAATTATCTATTTAACATAAATTAGTTGAATTTTTAAAAATATGATACAAATACACAATTTCAAGGTAGCTGATGTAAGAGAACACCTATGTACGATTTTTTGTTTATATTTCTTATGGTCATAGGTGTACAGTCCTACTATACGATTCAGGTTGGCAAGGGTGCCATTACCACTGCTAAATATTAGCTTTTATCAATCCATCTCCTTGTTTCGCCACATGAAGTGCTTCAAAGGACTCGGGCAGATCCCTGCCCACCCTGACTCTTCACGAGTCGTCATGCTTGCATTTGTTTGACGTGGAGGTAACATCGAGGTAGCTAGCTAAACTGCGACCACGAGGTATCGCAGTGAGGCATCTTCGGCATCTCCGTACCCTTACATGGCGACATTATTAATTTCACCAGATTGATCGACTTACGCGGCATTCCAAACTCACTGATTGCTTTGTATAATGCAATCCTTTTTACGCTATCGCATGCAGCCTTGAAATTTATGAAGAATTTCGTAAAAACATCCATCATAAATACTTACGTACATATCACTTTTTTCAAATTCTTAAATAAGCGTAAAATATAAATTGCGAATTTCACCTATAATGGTTTAAAAATTATGTGATTTTTTTGTAATAAAAGTTTTTTGTATTTCTATGATTTCAAATGTCTGTCTGTCCGAAACTCTGGAATTAGACTGAAATTACAACAACAACACTGATGACTAGCCGCTAATGAGGCCCGGGCGCCCGAGTGTGACGCGTTAATCAGCACGCGACTCATGTTACCCGCAAGGGTCGTTATTAATTATTATTATGTCCCGTGATTTTTTTATCGTGAAGGGTTTGGCTAGTATATACCTATTACAGTAACGCCACAGAAACGTCCAAACAACGGCCACATGGGCCGGGTGATCAGCTTGGTTTATTTTGATCTTTCGTTTAAACCATAGATTTTTGCGTTTTCCGCCAATCAGACAACCCGTTTTCGTAAAATCTATGCTTATAAGAGATTTCTATAAACCAAATGCAACCATCCCTAACTACTGTACGACAATAGTAACAATAACAATATTAGATTGTTAATTTGGTCATTGTTACTCCAACACTGAAAAATAGACAAGATGTAGATCATTATCATCATCATCACCATCTTCATCCCCTTGTCCTAGTAGGGTCGGGGGCCCAAAGACTCGACAAGGTGCTTCCATATTCTCCTGTCTTGCGCTGCTCCCACATGTCAACCAATCTAGACCCATTCTATTTTCATATATTTTTTTTAGTTTATACTGGGTTTATACTCCCAGTTTATTCTGGGGCGACCCACCGGCCGTCTTCCTTCCGGGGTTGCCAAGAGGATTCTTCTTGGTATTTGTTCCTCTGGAATTCTTACACCATGTCCAAGCCACCTCATTTGTGATTTACAACACTAAAAAATAAACGGGACATATTTATTTATGCCCGTGTAATTACTTAATTAATTTACACTTACGACTTTTACAATTTTAGATGAGACCTTTGGAAAGTATCTACCTATTTGTGAATCTACATGGTCTAATTACGTAATACATGGTAATTACATGGTAATACGTTGATTGGGAGGAATGCGGAGTATAAGGGATTTATAAATAATTGTAATTAAAAAGCAGAAAGCAAAAATTGCATCCTGTGTTTTTATGACTACATACGATGGTGCTATATCACTTTTCAACGACCTACATATGTGCGATAATGGCATAGGTACAAGAGTATTTCTCTTTTTTTACTCCCTTTATATTAACTCGTGGCGTCTGCTTGCTTGCCGGCTTGCCGTCAACAAAAACTTTGGATCGATTTTTGACCCTTTTTCCGTGTCCAATCGAGCTGAAACTTGGCAAGCAGGCTCGTGGCGACGATCAAGAAGATCTATCAAATTTTCGTTAAAAAAAATTAATAATTATATTATAATTTCGGATTTTTAGAAATTTTATTGGTTTTTTCAAATTGGAATCATTAGAAAAGTTTGATTAGCAACGGCGCGGCGGCCCGATACGTCGCGGAATATTTTCTAAATTTGAATTACTCCGTCGGTATAATAGGTACATCACTACGAATTTCGAAAATTTACAAAACAATTGGTTCACAGATGACAGCAAAATTAGGTTTTTTGGGAAAAAATCAAATAATAATTTATTTCTTTTAGATTTCTGCTTAGTTTTGAAGAATTCTACATTACTCAAATCTGATTCTGACTAAATCATTTGACGCTGGAAATTCATAAGGTACGATATTGATGATAATTGAATCTATCAAAATCTTGACATCTCAAAACATTTGACATTTTAGAAATATATTAAATTTCTGTAAGTTTAGTGTTATGTTATATGATTTAATTCGTCTTTAATTATTGTTATATTTTACAAAGAAAGGTAGTATAGTAAAAACTTGGTTTTTATGGGTTACTTTTTATTGTAGTTAAACTGTCCCTGTCCATTTTCGTGACGTAGTGGTATTTAAAAATGTTAATTTTTGTTTTGTTTAGTAATATAGATTTGATGATACCTTCTCATAATAACACCATCTCAAAAGTTTTAGAAACTGTAAAGAAATTAGGTGATAATTGTATTTAATAAATAATAAATTAATGTTGTGACAGAGTTGTTTATAATTGTTGGGATTTTGTACCAAACAAGACAATAAAAAGGAAAATGTACCATAAACCATTTCAAATTAAAAAGGTACATCATTTTTTTGTCACATTTAGATAAATAGAATTGTAATGTCGAACATCCACGATGTCTGAGTATTATATAAAAAAATTCCTTTTTATTTGATGTCGAAGTGATATTTATATTTATTAATTAGTAAATACAAGTAAAGAAAATTAATATGCATTTCTTTATTATTGAATTTTGCCGCACTGTGAGCTGTCATTGAATTTTGGAAATGTCGATAAAACAGTGTACTTGTATGATATTAACGGATTTGATGGAGAGAAAAATCATCGCGCGTGTTCGTTGGTCAAATGAAATTGCGCGCGCTTCTCCAATACGAATTTGGGTAGGTACTGGTAGGTACCTACCTACCTTAACTTGCCCATGAATATAATTATTATATCGCCTTACAAATTGCAAAATATTTTAACCACTTCAGTTGATTTGAATCAACATTTTTGGTCAAAAATGTTTTTAAATGGTTTCGTTTACGATTAGAATCCATTACGGCCATAATTGTTTTTGACAAAATCGTTAAGTGTATCGAACTTAATTTTTGTCGAACAGATTTTTATAAGTCAAATATATCTCGACATATTAGGTAAATATTGAATATCAACAATACGCAACATGTTTGTAAAATTGACATTTCTGAAGCTAGTCTGTCAAAGTCCAAATGTGGTATTTTTAGGTGATAGAAGGTTTTTGATTTTATCCGCGCCGTCTAATTTTCCTCGAAAGAAAAATAATTCTGTCATAAACACTAACTAACATATCAATATTTCATTCTATCAAAAAGAATATCGCTTGAACATCGTAATTCTCACATATTTGTTACGAAAAAAAAACATTAAAAAACACAATTATATCGTTTGTGCGTAATACACAATTAATAATAAAAACACACATCTACCATTTTCTTCATCCGAAGAGTTCAAAAATTAAATTAAAGCCAATAGTTTCTTCACAATGATAGTAATATTGATATTTTACAGATGTCTTGACGTTTCTCCTTTTTTGAGTGTAGGGGTAAAAATCAAATAATAATCTTGTTATTTTCAGAATATGGCTGATCTCTATTCTTTGGTATCAACGCTCACATCTGCACAGACGTGTTATACATGTATATCATGCATGTACAGTAGGTAGCCGGCGCATGTACTATTCCATCAAAGACACCCAAATTTTGTCTTCTGCGCATTCCCCCACTACGCCAAAGAATTTCAAGAAGTTTGCCGGCAACTTTACTTGCATTTAAATCGAAACATTTAGATCATTGTATTGAAGTTTATTTATGATACTGACCATAGAGTAGAGACAACACTGACATCTGTGACAAATTCCTGTATTTATACTACTCTTTATTTTTACGTTATTGCTGACATCTGTGGGACGAAAATAAATGCAAACGGAATTGTTTCTTCGAGTTCCGTTCACTGACATCTATGAATTTGCATAGTGGATTATTAGATTAGTGGCACCCGAAATCTTTATTTTTTGTTTGCTCTTCCAACAATGAAGTGTTTTGCTTGTTATATCTCCACTACCGTTATAATATTTTGGAATTTATTCAAACTAGAATATTAATACAAATACTTTTTGTTTAGGTTAGCCATTCCGGTCAATGAACTCATTGTTTATGTTAGTCCCTCAGTTGGAGGATTCCATATGAAGGCAAAGAGATGAATCTTTACCCTTTAACCTGTTCAGCCCTTTAGGTCATTGAACTCATTAAATTGTTTATATTCACATCATAAAAATCCCTTCCAAACAAATAATGTTTATATTAATTTGAGAACAAAGGAAATAGGGTATAAATAATACGAAGGGGTCTATGATGCATCACTGTGTTTCTGATTTTTGTTCTGTAAAGTTCTTCACAAATAAATTTATTAATTCTCCTGTAGTGTTTAACTGATGTAAAATCCTTTAAATACTGATACATCTTGTGCGGGAAATTTAATTGGCGCAGCTGGTAGGATCCTGGAAGAAAGCTTGGATAAAACTCTCGAAGCTCTTCTGAAGTATCAACTTTTAATCGAGGATTCGAGCCCAGAAGACTTTTGGACATCGGAACCAGTCATCCACGGGGCGTATGAAGAGGACCAGACCAGGCAGACGATTGGCTGATTGGAGGACTACTGTGAGTACGCTTAATTTCGCTTCGCTTTACGCCTCCTTTCAATTTCATTGTCTCCCTATCCCACCTTCTTTGTGACGTTCCCAGCTTTATCGCAAAGTAACCACTGTATCGCACAGTATCGTTGTATCGCACAACGTAATTTTAATTTTAAAATAAATTATTATATTTTAAAACAAAAATATATAAATTGAAGAAATAGAAAGAAGAATTTAAAGAAATTATTTAAAAATATAAATTGATAATTATTAAAAAGGAAAATAATAATAATAAAAATTACGACAAAATAATGATGATTAGAAGAAAGTAAAATATATTAATGAAGAAAGTGTTTTATAAACGAAATAAATAAATGGAGAAGCAAGTTGAAAAATTCAAAAATATAATGGAAGCAAACATCTTAAAACTAAATATATATAAATTAAAAATTAAGTGACAAATACTTAATTGAAAAGCATTTGGGAGTAAAATATAATTTAAAAAAAAAATTAATTAAATCAAGTGACGAAGATAGAATTGTTAAAACATTTGGTGATTATATAAATAAATAAATATGTCCTTTAAAAATATATTGAAGATAATAAAATATGAATTAACATAATAGTACTGATCTGTCACAACAAAAAAAAATATTGAAGGAAATTAAAAATTAAATAAATTTATAATAATTACACATCAAGAATATAAACACTATAAATCAATATGGCTACGATAAATGATGTCTTACAAAACGTGATAAACCTAATACCAACATTCAATGAACAATCTGCAAACTTGTTAACATTTTTTAGTTCTTGCGAATTTTTACTTAAATTGTACGCAGATAATGTCGACCACGAGAATCCTGTAAACGAATACCTTCATAGAATAATTATAAGCAAAATAGAAGGAAAAGCCTTGCAGTTAGTGCAAAATCGGGAGGATATTAAAAATTGGGCCGATGTAAAAACAGCACTTATAAAAAATTTTGGCGAGCACCGAAGCGAAGACACCCTTATTCGAAACTTAATATATCTTAAACCCAATAGAGGTGAATTTTTCTATGAATTCGGAAAAAATATTCAGGATGCAAGGTGCGATCTTTTTACAAAATTGCAGTTTTTAGATATATCCACACAAGAAAAAAATGTTAAAATAAAATTTTACGACAAGTTGGCACTGCAAACCTTTTTAAGAAATCTAATGGGACAGATTAGTATGACTGTAAGATTGAGAGACCTTCCAACTCTAGAGAAGGCTATGACTCTGGCATTAGCGGAAGAACATTTTATATATCTGCAAAATAATTACAACAGCTTCACACATGTATATCAAGTAATCACTGGAACCACAACTTCATATTCGCCGTATAAGCAGAACGAAAATCCGGAGTGGACCGTAGCAGAGAAAAAGAAGACGGAAATTTTATTGACGAAATAAATGTTGATAATGGATTTGAAATGCTTTACGCAGCAGAAAACGACAAAGATTTTAAAATTCCTGCCACCCCACAAGAAAAGGAAAAGCCAGCGCTGGCCGAGCCTTTATTTTTCTATACATCAGATTCCATAGAAGTAAACGACACGGATATTCAGTTCCTGAAAAACGACGTAACAGAGGACTACATTCAAGAAAAAAATCCACAGAATCCTGTATTCGACAACAAAGAGCAGCGAAAATTTTTCAAATCGTATTCTGAGAATAAAGAGATTTTCCACTCTAAAAAGCTACCCCCAAACAATATAAACAAACTAAAGCCAAAGATAAAATCCAAAAATAAATCCAAAAATAAAAATTCTCCTGTAGTGTTTAACTGATGTTAAATCCTTTAAATACTGATACATCCTGTGCGGGAAATTTAATTTGCATTACCGATATTTATTTAATTCCCAAATATTAATTAATCCGCGTTTTCAGGAATATATTTCATTCGACTAGGGATGGGTAAATGAAAAAAAATATCGATATATATCGAATCGATATTTTAAAAAAGTATTGAAAATAATCTATATATATCGAGAAAAATATATCGATATTATTTTTTTAAATTACTCTAACATTTTTTTTTTTTTTCTAAGGCCTCGGGTATGATACGAGTGGCGAGCAGCAGAGTGTCAGAGCGTCAACGCGCCAAAGTAGTGAGGGATGTTGGCCATGATATAATTAAGCTCACTACTCTGCCGTCAATGTGTCCGTCATTACTTTGGCGCATTGACACTCTGACGCTCTGCCACTAGCCGCTCGTATTGTATCCGAGGCCTAACAGTATTAATTTAAGGATTTATTATTTTATTGAGTTAAGTATTTTTATAACTTCTGATCATTCTTATTAAGCTGCAGGTTATTTGATGGTATAATGATTCAGCCATTTGATTATGATACCATAAAGGTACCTACATATCTAAATGTATTATTTTATGAGTCAACGATTGATACAACAAGATGACAATATGCCATCGGATACTTAAAACAAAACAAACCCTTGGTGGGTCTTAAGCCTCTTCGAGAGTTTTCTTCCGTTGATATCTATTTCACACCATTTTCGGATCTCTATGGCAGATATATCTTGAAGCAAATTATCGCTACACCTTAGGTTAGGCCTTTCTGTGCCATCTTTTAAATCTGTTTTAACAACTAAAATTTTCAGGAATTTTGAGAGAAAACAGCTTAATTCCTTTATTATAAAATTCTCACAGATATTGATTTTTACAAGGATTGTATTCTTATCTTACAAGCAATAATAATTTTTTTTATATGAATAATCTATTTATTTAATAATAAGCGATTAGCGACGTCTGTGACTTGGTCTATACCAAGGCTTGTTTGGGCGGCCATGATGAGCGTTTGGAGGCCCGTGGTGATGGCTCGGCTGGTGATGACTTGGTGAAGGAAATATCACTAAGTGTGGACCTCGGTTTGAATGAGATTGACTGATTACAGAAGGACGGTGCCCATGTCTTGATCCAGGATGAGGATCACAGCAGTTACCCATTATTTTGTTTCTTTCTGCTTATCTAAAAGAAAATATCTATTCTTAACAATTAAAAAAAATGTATATTTAATAAAACAATGTATCTAGAATATTCAGAATCAATTTGGGAGTGTGACTAATATAAATTAATGACACATGTATTGCTGCTTTACATAAGATTAGATAAACTGGGAATTTGCACTACAGAGCTAACATTATGATAATCAATTTAATTTTAGTGCGTAGGTGATCCTAATCACTTCCTAATCCTTCTTCATTTATTGTTTAGCTAAATCCCTAAATATTTGTTCTGCAATACCCCTTTAATGAGTCTGTTCGCAGTGCTCTGGTTAACAACACTTTTCATTTCTACAGTTATCATGAACTTGATGTTCATGTTTAACCCATATTTCTTGTAACTATATCTCGCCTAGTCTGCCAATCGGTTAATGATAATCAAGAGCGTAGTGTATCTCAATCTGTATAGATTTGTTTGGTACTTTGTACAATTTTTAGCACATTTTATACACATTCTATAGCTACAAATTATTACAGACTTATAAACCCAAAGATTGATAATGGCGATTGAGGTCTCACTACATAGTAATGTCAATTACTCCCACCTCCATGACTCTGGAGTTGTGTTACCTTGCTTGTCAATAGCAAAGTATGATGGTGAATTAAATTTGTATGAACAAATTTAGCATTAGCCATGGTATTTTATTTGGTGATATTAACTGTTATTTTAGGTTTGTATCTGATTACTTTGATAATTGTGAACATAATTTTTTCTCAATTCGATTGGTTATCTAGACATATATACTAGACAACAGTTTTATCTTAATTACCAATCATCAATACAATCAAGTAAAATTTTCAAATAACAGTAGGTAGGTACCATATGTAACTGGTTAAAATAATGTTTTTTTTTCTGTTATTGTTATATAATTAATATTTTCAATTTAAATATCACTACTGTCAGCTTAGAAGTATGTGGAAGTAGAATTATTCATAAACAAATTAATCCAACTTACTTTTTAAAATGATTTCTTATTTTTTTTTCAGTATTCCATTACTTTTGTGTAGGTACGTATAGGTATGTATATATTTCAATATTTTAATGTCAGTAGATGATATCTACACTATGCAAATGAGAATTAAATTGCATGAAATTTACTCCCAAAACTCCTACACATAAACTATACAAATGTACAGAAACACTGACATAAGGAAAATATTCTTAACTGACCTTTCTCTTATCTGATAAGAAGACGTGATGATTGCACTGTACCCATTTGAATATTTTATCACGGCAGAACCTCGTTAATTCAAAATTCAAGATATCAAAAAAAATTTCAAGAAATCATTTTGAAAACGTAATATTTATTATGCTAATGCAAATATTGTGACATTTCTATTACTGAAGTACCCGATATTGACATACTTGCTGTTCTCACTTGTGAAAAAATCAAAATAATTTTTCCATTTTGTCACGTTTCGATGGCCGTGATTGAAAATATTTTTGAATTTATGGAAGGCTTTGATTTTAACCTTCTATTCCACCTTTTTTCTGATTCAGACCAGAAATACAATCTTCAAATCTTTTGAAATTCAAGATATCAGAAAAATTCAAAAATACAATCTTCCACAAATAAATGAAATAAGATAAGTCAGCAATATATAATATAATAAAGAAAATTAAATATTTTTATAACACAAACACAGTTATTAGAAATAAAAATCAAACTAAAGAGAAATTAAAAAAAGTGAAAACCATTTTTCAAACAAACAAAAAATGCATTTAAGTACACGGAATTAGCGCAAACAAAAACTAAAAAAGCAGCCAACTGAAGAAAGCATGCATATAATTCTCCGATTTCAGGGATTGTAACATAATATTTATAGACAAAGTGGATTCCACAAGATACTACGAAATACATGAAGGACACCCCATGAGGGTACAATCGATCAAAAAGCCACTTGCATTATTAGCTTTTATTAACATTAACTTGTACGAAAAAATTTGAATTGTGACTTAAAATGTATTAATTCATGGCGCAAGGGCCTAAAAATTATTTAAAATTACGAATTATCTGGGTTAATCAACTTCGAAATTGACATTCGAGACTTCAGTGTGTTTTAAAAATGTCGAATTATGACAAATTTCGAATTAAGGGGGTTTTACTATTTATTTTCTTTTTGATTCTGTTCATATATGAAATATTGAAAACATTTTATTTTCAAAGATCATCATCATCACATGACTATGATCCATTTAGGATCTTTACCGTATTGTAATTTCGTTATTGTCGTCTGTCATCACAGTGATTTCAATTCTATTACCCCATCTTCAAGGTCATCGTATGCCATGTATGGATATTTTGGAGAAGATATTCTTTGGACATGTCTGGCCCAGTTTGCTGTGATGCTATCTTTACTTTTTATATAAAGAGAATACTCAACCAACCTTTGGGAGATCCTTCTTTATCTCTACACCCGCATGTGCTGAAATCTTTTATGCACATCGCAGTATGAATTCTTTAGTCAGAAAATGTAATTTTTAGCTTTTTTTATGATAGAGATGAGAACACGGAATATATGTCACATCAATAATCTCACTATTTTCAAAATAAGCTAATGCTTGTGCTATGAAAATAGGTCTATCTTGCTGGTCCGGAGTGAGGTTCGAACCCACGACCTTTGGATCACGAGGCGAGAGCCCTAACCTCAAGACCAACAGGCTAGTTAAAAATGCAGTTTTATTCAGTATTTTTCGATTTGTTTGTTATTCAAATAAAATGCATTGTAATTGAGGCAAGATGAAAACCATAAATTAGAATATTACAATGCATTACAACATTAATATAAAATCATCATTGTAGCATTCCGAAATTTTTAAAAATATGTCTAAAAAGTAGTCCGGGAGGTTAGTCAACAAGTCATACCGACTGAAAATAGTAACAATAATAATCTCCCCCCCCCGTACATCATAAAGGTGGCAGCATATGGAAGTTAAAAAAATTATTCTCTGAGTATTTTTCAGATCATTTTTAACTGAAAAATAATAGTCAGCTGTATTGAACAGGAGGGGTTATAATGAGGGGTCACGTGTATAAACCTAAGGTTTTTTAAATAAAAATTCATTTCATACACGATAAACTTTATACAGCTGAATTATGATTATGATTAGGGTGTAATCATAAGGCTAAATTCTACCTGGAGGCTAGAACAGAAAAAAATTGGGAGGAGTATGTCGGAGTAATGAGACTTTCGCAGTTTAAGAGTTCTTGGTGCTACAGTACATAATAATATAATTTAAAACCATCATGAACTTAACAAATATGAAAAATCTATTAAAAACTTAAGTCAGTCACAATAGAAAATGGTGTTACTTGTGTTAAATTGATATATGTAATATAATACTAACTGAAGTTAAAATAAAGAGTAATTTTATTGTTAACAAAAATAAAAGGCATCGTCAGCTGGATGTTTGTGGGTGTAAACAACGTCAGTTACCAAAGTGAATATGCAATGCTCAGATGCACTAAGCGCGTAGCATGTTTATGACACTGACTTACAATGGACGATTTTCTTTATTATTTTATAAGTACATATAAAGATTCAGCTGCATAAAGTTTATAACTTGTGAAATGAATTTTTACTTAAAATTTTTTATTAGGTTCATATACGTGACTGACGTACAACCCCTCCTCTTCAGCTAATTGTTATTTTGCATTTAAAAATGATCTGAAAAATCACCTTATGAAAATACTCAGAGCAGAATTTTTTTAACAACTTTCACATGCCGTCCCCTATAGCTCCTCTGCGGGTGTGGAAACTGACGCTCACTTTCTTGTGAATTGACTTGACTTGACTTCACTGAATTCTGAACATTAAACAAATACCAAAATGAAATTGATCCGGTATGAAATTCCCAGAAATAATGCAAGGCTACCTTCTCTACTATAATACATTAGTTATTAAGTCAAAAACAATGAAAAATAAAAAATATGTTTTTGCATATACATATAGTAATAACCCAAATCTTTGTGAAATTTGTAATGCTGATATTTCAAAACTACTTTTTGACTCAATACATTAAAGTACTCATGGTGCGATGTGCCTACGACATACATGTATAACTAACTAACTAACCATCATGCCGTTTCCCGCAGGGGTAGGCAGAGAGGATTGAACGCCACATTCTTCTATCCTGGCGCACCACTTTTGCTTCGGCCACATTCATACATCTTCTCATACAAGTTCTACGGTTGTTGTGGCTTTTAACAGAGTCATTCTCAAATACTTGTAGTATCTGATCGTACCAGGTCTTTCCCGGTCACCCTCTATTCCTGTTGCCTTCAACACTCGCCTCATATATTTTCTTAACCATCCTTTCCTTGTTCATATATTCCACATGACTAAACCATCTCAGCACTCCTTTCTTTATTCTGTCTACCAAACCACAGCCAACATTGCATTCACGTCTAATTTGTTCATACCTCACTCTATCGACCAAAGATTTTCCACACAAGCGTCTTAGTGCCCGCATTTCTACCGCATTCAGTCTACTTTCATTCCTCTCTTGCCAATTCTAGCTTCACTTCCATAAAATAGGGTTGGCACTAGAACGCCATTATGTACCGCTAGTCTTGCTTCCTTTGACAGACATTACATATGTGTATAGTTTTCGTTTTCTGGGTATTAATGCTGCATTTTCATTTTTATCCAACATTTCGGCAGCCATTACTGAGTTTATTAAAGCAATCTTTTGAATACACTAAAAAAATTTCTTTACGTTTACTTTTGGAATCAATTTTATGCGTTAGTTAGTAATTTACATATCTTTTAATTTGCATGACTAACATGTTACCCACATCCTTTTTCTTTGTGTAATTTATAAAAATTCCCCTTTAGGCTACACTAATGAGAATAAGTCAAGCATTTATAAAAAAAGGAAACAATTCAGTGGTATCTACTAATTTTTTATTCATTACCTTAAAATTATATTTATTATACTTTATACATTAATATGTAATAATATTATTTATGAAAACTTATCACAAAATAACACATCTTTTAAAATGCATAATATGTATGTATGTATGTATGTATATAGTTAGTATAAATAGATGCAACATATGATTTTTTTTCTTATCACTTCCCTGGTAAGTCTCGCCCTTCACAAGAATTTGCCTCCATTGATTCCTATTCCGACCAGTTTCTCTACAGTCGGGGATTTCTTCGTTTGACAGATTTTTTATTGAAGATATTGCCACACCATCGCAGTTTTGACCTTTCCAAGTTCTTGCCTCCTGTTGGTCTTGTATTCAGTAATCACTGGTGATTATTATTTTTTCTAAAGTATAATTAATATTTCTTATTCTGGTAGCACCATTATTTATCATCTTTTCTAAAGTTAAGCCAGTCTTATGATTATTTATCTAACAAAGTGTGATGCGATTCGGCCCCTGGCCATGGTGAGGTCAGTGGTGATGCCCATGGTGTCCGTGATGTCCATGGTGTCCGTGATGTTCATGATGTCCATGGTGTCCGTGATGTCCATGATGTCCATGGTGTCCGTGATGTCCGTGGTGAGGTCCGTGATGAGGATCAGGGTGCATGTGATGGGGCGGATGATGAATGTGCGGTGGATGAGACGGAAAGTGTCCATGTGGCGGTGAAGGAAAGTGGATAGGTGGTGGACCGTGATGATGGTGTGGTGGGCTATGATGATGATGATGTGAATGGTGTCCAGGAGAGTTACCCATTGTGAAGATGGTCAAAATTGTCTGAAAATAAAAAACAAATCTTTAATTATCTTCTTAATTTCGTAAGTCTTTTTACATTTGGAAATATGTATGTACCTACAACATATTAGATGTCAGGAAATGTCAGTGTTAAACAATCTTATAAAGATTGTTGAAGAACTGACAACCGTACAAAGTTTGACTTTGTATATCCAGACAATAATGTCTTACTCATAGATATAGTTAAAATAAATAAATATGATGTCGCCTTTTTTTTAATAACATGGGTGTTTGATGTTTTCAAACAGCTTTTAAACAGCAGATTAGTATGTATTTAAAAAATCTTATATGTACCTTTTAAAATGGCTTCCTTATAATTTCTATTAGTGTTTTTGTAGTTATTTTTTTTGTTCTTGGTGCAGAGTAAATAGTAGTTGCAGAATAAATAGTAGTTGCAGATTTGATACAAATACCCCCCCCCCAGTATAATACTGTTTCTGTACTGACTAAATAACCTATTGTTGGAACTTAATATTTATATTGTTATACATATTAATCTTATCACAACCTGATTCACAAAACATATCTTATCTTTATATTGATTTTGAAGGATTCTCACTAGCCTGTACTTTTATCATATTTGATATACATATTGTGGAAAGAATTATGTGTCATGACTGCGTAATGTAGATGCAATCTAACTTTTTTTGTGTATTTATAGATTTTAAATTTTTTTCTGCGTAATAGTGTTTTTATTTATTTATTCACTCCCATGTAAAACAAAGTCAGGTAGAAGCAGTACATATAGAATATAAAAATATAAAGTCATAGCATGTATTATATTTAAAAAAATAGAAAAATATTACATAATATTAAAGAAGTATATAGAGCAATATCAGGTATGAACAGTAAAATATAAAAATATTAAGTACAAAGCAGTAATTTGTATATAAAAAAATATTACATGTCATAACATGTACATACAGAGCAAAAGTGGAAGTTAGTACATAATAAATAAATAAATAAAACTTTATTCCAGTATGTGGGGAGGTTTGCGCAGTCCTACACATTCCATATAAGAATACATACATTAAATGAGTACATGCAATATATAGAAATATAAGATGATTTAAATATATAAGTAGAAATTATCACACGCAGTTACATAATAGGTAAGATATATGTAACAAGAAATAAGGTAGGTATATAGCAAGAATTATTCAAATAAATAGGGCAAAGTAAGAAAGACATGGTGTGAAGCGAAAGAGTAAGTATTTTAGCAATAATTATTATCATAAAGAAAAAAAGCAATAGTAAATAATTAGGATGTATAAAAGAAAAGAGAAAACAAGTATAAGTATTAACATGAAAAAGTAATGAAAAGTATTGTCTCTTTAATTGTTAACTTTATTTTCACTAGATTGTCATTGAAAATGTCAACCATATCTCATTTATAAATAAAATTATTGAAGTATTAGCGTCCGAGTTTATCATGCAATGCCATTAAATGTTGGCAAATATAAAACATATAAAGGATAATTAAAGAATTTACCTCCACGATATGGAAGGCGCCATAAATTATCTCCATTTAGCCTTTTAAAGAATCCAACAAAGGACAGATTTTCAGTTTTATCACATATATTTTTCATCCCAAGTCAACGAGCATATTTTTATTGAGTGAATTTGCTCCTGTAAATATACCACCCACTTGACGTTAAACGAAAAGCACAATTAACTTTGAAACACACAAAACATAGACCCGTGTAAAAAATTTGGAACTAAAAATTATTTTAATTTTAATAAATTTTTGAACAGATATTAGATACAATCTCACATCAACAGTTCAATACTGCTTTAAAAATTCACACTCAACATTGAAGAGGAATAGATATAAACAATAGATTAATAATCATATTTTATTTGAAATTTAGTTTACCATGATAAATTGAATGAATTCTTTTTTAAAAATCACATATATAAGTGTACTAAAGAGTACAAAGTAAATTTTAGACCAAAAAATGTTTACCTCACTCTCTAAATTAAAGGTGGACGTTTACGGTATTGATATAGATTATTGAATTCTGTTGATGATGGAGGGAAAGCGCCCATGCTCTTATTTTACGAGTGAGTCAAACATTTTATGCCGAAAGTTTATTTTTTACTTTTTGGTACATTTAAATGTGGCTTTTAAAAAAAACATATTTTTCATGTAATATAATTTTCTAGGTTTTAGTCTTAATGAATCTTGTAATCGGTGCTCTCCACCTTTCCCGCTTGAAGTATTTAAGTAGCGCGAGTTACAAAAAGGATATACTTATTGGTCTATCAGTGAGATTCAAACCGAGGATCTCAGAAAATCTTTTTCAAGATTTTCCATAATTTCCCAGTCGTCTTCCCAATTTTTCCAGTGAGACTGTTTCTAACCTGAAAATGGATATTGCAAAAGGTATACATAAGTAACTAAATTCTCAAATTTAAAAAAAAATGCTAACACAAGTGAGATTCGGGCCACTAACCCTTGGAAGAAATTCAGATTTTTTTCAAAATCCTGCTTCTAACCAATTTCCCCGTTGAACCAAGTTCCTTCTAAATTCCTATCTAGCTAAACTTCTATTTATGTTGCTAGTTCTCATGTTCAATTATAACAAATTTAATGGCTCAAATATGAATTAAACCTTGGAATTGTCAAGCATTTTCACCACCTCTGTTAGATTTCTTTATAATTTAATATTCAAATTTTATCCAACACTTTGCCAAGTGCCATTTCATGATTTTTTAATCGGCTAAAACCCCTATTTTACTTGTAATGGCTAGAGAAATTTTAAATTCGAACAAAGGCAAATTTTGCCCAACACTTTAACAACTATGCCAAAGCCCCAGGAAATCCTTGGTTGGATTAAATTTGGCTGAAGTCCATCTTAGAACTTCTTTCATCCATGAATTTTACATGTACTCATTTCTCAATTTTACATGCACACATTTACTCATTTTTATACAAAATCACTTCAGCAGGAAGCTAGCACCATTTTTGGTGAGCATAATTTCCCATATAAACTTTGATTGATTATTTACGATGGATTAACTGATTCATTAGTGAATCTGAAAATTGATTCATGTATTGTCATCGAGAATATGCCTGTGGACAAAATTTCAGCTCGATTGGGCATTGAGAAATGGGTGAAATATCAATTGTAAAATTTCGTCTAGACATACAGGTAAAACTAATATAAGTGTGGTAAAAAGGGACAAGAAGGCAACATCATTCCTCTTGAGATATTTGTTCGGATGAATAGTCTTTCTTCATGAATAATATCGATTATTCTTGATTAAATAAATAAAATTAATATCTTCATGATGCGGGACAGAATCCTAATCAATAGCGTGACCGATGGGGATATCATTAGACTGCCAAGGAATACAAGCAATATGTGAAAAAAGCAGTTTTAAAATATCTTAAACTCTAATAATAATGACTTCTTATAAAGTTCACCAGGGATAATTGAAATCAAATGATATATTATAAAAATTCAACATTGAGAATATAAAAATAATGAAGTGTATCGAATGTGGGTTAAAATCTAACACAAAATAATTAGAAATATATCCTAATATAATATTTGGCACCACGGTCTAATAGGGGAGTAGATAAAATAGCAGATCACTTGCTTAGTGTGCAAGAGGTACTAGATTTAGGTTTCAAAATGATTTTGGTGGCTCCTGGAACATCCCAATAATAATCTCGCTGTCTGTCTGCCTGTCGGGTTACAACTAGTAAATAAATAAATACATAAAAGTGAATAACGAAAGTGTAAAACAGAATATTGCGCTGTTTCTAATATTTTTTTAATCGAACATTGTGTCTATCACAGCTAACCAAAATTAAATTTACACCTATATATAAATATGTCATCCGACATATTGTTTTATATGTACATATGTGATTATGTACCCTATTGTGAACGGATATAAGGCTATTTTATAAAAAATGCAACAAATATCTTTCATTAGAGTTTTAAACAAAAGCAAACTGATGAAACTGTCACAATAATTTTGAATGTGGAGTATCAATATAATATAATAAATAAGTAGGTACTTGCATACTTTGTAATTATGTATCAAAATTAATGGATGAAAGAAAAAATATTTAATTAATAAATAATAGATTAAACATATGAATATTTTTGTTAACTTTTTCGAATAAGTTTATATTGCGATGTTGAATGTTACATAATGTGTATTTTATTATGAAATTTATTTTCATCAATTTTGCTGATTATCAGGACATGATTGGGATATAAATTAAAATGTTATTTGGAATTATGATTATCTCCCAAATTACATTTCCCTCACTTATTTGTAATTTTTTTTTGTAAAAGCAGTTTGAAAAAATAATAAAGGATGACCCATGGGACCCTTGGGATTTTCAAAGTTTAAAGACGACATTTGGAATGATTTTTGAGTTGCGCGGCAAATGAGGTTACTTGACAAATAGAACTCGTTCATTCATTCAAAAACATGAGATATGACCAATAATAAGCTTTAAAAACCCATAAACGCAGGTAAAATAGGCCGAATTCGCATACCTGTCTAGGGAGCTCAGATCTGTGCTTAGGCACAAAAGTTTTCGTGCAGATCTGCGCTCCGGCGCCCGACTGGTTAAGAAAGTAGCAGTTATGGGCCAGATTAATATTGATGGTTTGTGACAATGTTAAGAAAATAATTTATGTATAAATGGTCAGATGTCTCTGCACCATTCTCATACTACATCAAAGATTTATCATCTAAGGGCAGGTTGCTTTGATCTGTGATATAAATAGCATGAGGTAAAATTTACTATACCAATTAAATTTTTAGCATCCAACCCATATTAAAAACATTTGAAGATTATTTTTTCTTTCTAATTAATCTGCGGGGTCA
The DNA here is from genome assembly GCA_016648135.1 of Agrypnia vestita. Taxonomy (NCBI): domain Eukaryota; kingdom Metazoa; phylum Arthropoda; class Insecta; order Trichoptera; family Phryganeidae; genus Agrypnia; species Agrypnia vestita. The sequence continues at coordinate 54,473 of JADDOH010010533.1, forward strand.
CTTTATTTGCCTTTGGCATGTTCTCCTGAGCCACTGAGGTGAGTATTCATGAAAATGGTGGTATATAAATTATCCAATAATTATTATTATTACTAAGACGCCTCAACCCAATTATATGTACTAGGAAAAATAAATATGTGGCTGGTTGAAAGAAATTGCCAATTAGCAATAAACTTACCACTATATTATTGATATACATACAAAAAGTGAATAAATATATACATACCTTAATATAATTAATAAAAATAAACTCAGTTTTCACCACTATTGAAAAATATCAACATGTTTCAGATCATAATTTAATTTTTAATTTAACAATGTTGATACCGATGCTGATTATTTCTATATATCTATCGCATTTAGTTTTACGCACAATCACCAGGGTTTAAAATAGTACCATTAACTGCCGGCAGGGGAAGTATAAAAAAATGTTCAAATGTTAGATAAAAGTCCTTATTACTATTTCATGGGAGTCGGCTATAAATAAGTATATACTTATTTTTTAGGATCTGGCATGTAAAAGTACCATAATTTTTTACAGGTTACAGCTAGTTGAGATATGAGTCGTATATTTCCAGACACTGCTAACTCCAAACTAAAGAAATTTACAGCAGGTCATGTAATTTATACCGTATTGTGTGAGATGTTATTACCTACACTGTTAGTTTTTCTAGAAAGATTGTTTACATTTATAACATTTCTATATTCTATAATAATTTCTAGAAAAACTAACAGTGTAGGTAATAACATTTCACACAATAAGGTATAAATTACTTAACCTGCTGTAAATTGTTTTGATATGGAGTTAGCGGTGTCTGGAAATATACGACTCATATAAGGTCAATTGAAAAAAACAAAAACTTGCAGGTAACAAAAGTAAAGATATTTTATTAAATATTTTATAATTATATAAAAAATTATAATACTTTTATGATTATTTGTTCCTTCACCTGTGTTCAATATTATTCTAAATGGAGCTGCTCAGTTTATCAATGTAAATTCCACCCAGGTTTTTGTGACGGTGGGAATTGTGGATATTGCGGTCCTTGTGGAAAGTTTGGTCCATGGCTGTTAATCTGTCCCATATCTGGTGGCGGAAAGTTTGGTCCATGGCTGTTAATCTGTCCCATATCTGGTGGCGGAAAGTTTGGTCCATGGCTGTTAATCTGTCCCATACCTGGTGGAAAGTTTGGTCCGTGGTTGGTGATTTGCCCAAAATCTGGCGGTGGGTAGGTGGGCCCATGGTTATTCGGCGGGCAGTGAGGGAAGGGCAAAGGGACATGTCCATGGTTTGGATGCCCCGGATAGTGCTGACCGGGGTGTTGCGGAGGATACACGTTTGGGCCGTGGCTGTTGGGCGGATATCCATGAACACTATCGGGCTGGTAAATTGGGTGGTTACTCATTTTAAATTGTATTGTTTCTGAAAAATTGTAATTACATAATTAAATTATGAAAAATTTTCAACATTGAAATATAGTAAACAAGTATTTTGGGCTTATACAGGGTGTGTCTTAGTTGTAAAAACTTCGCGGAGTTTTCAATTTGGAATAGAAAATATTCTTTACATTTTGGGTGAAATGTTGGCGTTGGGTGAAAAGTTATTGAGATGTAGACGTTGGGTGAAAAGTTATTGAGATAAGCGACATTGAAGAGTGTATTTTTTTTTAATATATCAGACTTATTTTCAATAAAACGTTGGACTACCACGACGGTAACTTAGATGGAATTTTTAATATTCATTTGTTTCTATACAAGTCAAATAAGATGACAAAAACTTTGTAAAATAATTATTTTTCAAATTTCTACAAGGTTTTAATAATTTTATTTGACTTATAATAAAGCAAACGAATTTTTAATATTCAATATAAACTAATTTCAAAAGAGTCTAACAAAAGTTGCATCAGAAATATTTAACAAAAATGCAAACATAGATGTCACAGATCGTCAAGACTGTTAAACACTTCAACCAAAGTGTAAAGAATATTGTATATTCAAATTTAATGAAGAAGACTCCACAAAGTTTTTGCTACTAGCCACAAGATACATATGTATGTATGTTTCCCCAGGAATTTATTTATTTAGTGTAAATATTAATATATTTTCTTTGATAAAGTAAACATAAACTATTGAAATAAACAAGAAATTTGTCTTACCCAAACTGACTTCCAATATTATGATGGGAGAATGAAGAAAACATTGGTATTGTAAGCTTTTTATCAGTTTTTATCATTATATTGAAAAGGTGATGAAATGATTACCTTCAGCTTATCATTGAGTAATTACCATGTATGTTGGAAAATCGATAGATTATTTTGAAATATAATAACGTTTTCAACTACATATTGATTATTGAAAATTTATCATGTTTTCCTAGAACTGATAAGATTTGAATAAAATTCAATTGAAGAGATATGTAGACAAATTTGTTGAAACACAAAATAAAATAATTTCTGATTGCTAAAATATTACATATTTACAATAATTCAATCAATATAATGAACCGTAAGTAAAAATGATTTTTATATTGATATGTACTTACATACATGGGACATTCAAGCATTACGTAAGCAGAATTTTAGTAATTTTTAAATTCCCCCTCCCCTTTGTCAGCAAAAGTAAGCAAAGCTCTTACTCCCCCCTCCTATGCTTATGTAAACATTGGTATATATTTTTTAAAATCTGTTCAGATTTCTTTATTGTTATTCATGAGCAGCAGTTATCAAGTATAGAAATAAGGAATTTATAGACTATAAAGGAATTTAATGCACATTTAATATTTATTCAAGCAAATTATTAACATCGTATTTAAATAGTATATTCTTAATATTTAAACAATATTGTTTATTTTGTTCTATTAAAAAATGTAGTAAATTCAAATTAATCATCCTCAGTCCATGACACATGAATCAAGTCATGAAGTCTTCAATGACATTGATTCACTCTTATAGGTTTCACTTTCGTTTTGGTTTGCTTGTTTATTTTTTTATGGATCTCCTTGATGTGACGATTTAGTGACTTGACAGAGGCATGATAAAGACCACATGTTTTGCATGTTCGACTTGATAGTTTCTATTTAACTTAACCTGACCCCCCTGTCCTCCATGCATTTCAATAAGCAAAGCAGAGACCCCCCCACTCCAGATTGGTGCTTACGTAATATTTGAATGGCCCCTTATCTAATAAATTAAATTGTATAATTTTTTTGAAATTGATTATTGGTTTGAAGTGTGGATCTCTTGAATATATGAATATGTTTATTTTGGTTTTGAATGGACATTTTCGAATAGAAAATTATATGGTAAGGAGCTTGGAAATTGGAAAACTTAGTGCTGATGAATGAACTGAAGATAGGTAATTGTTTAAATTAAATTCCATGTATGTCTTACAAATGCACCATAATTAAATATTTTATTTTTTATATTTTTGTTGTTGAAAATAAATATTTGTAATGTAAATGTAAAATCATATATGTATGTAGGTATATTCTATTTTTACTCGTAACATTCTTTAAGTACATTAGGTGGCACATGATGAATACACAATTGTATTATTAGTCATTGCATTATCAACATAACCTTATTTGTTTGGATGACAATTCAAAGGCGCCCTGTGCTTGTTGGGTCGAGAAACTCCCCTGACGTTGCCCTTTCTGATAACCATTTACGCCCCTAAATGTCAAAATATTGATAAAAACACTGTCAATTTTATAGACTTTAAAAACTATTGTTTTTTCAACAAAAATGGGAATCACCGGATGCCCAATTGATGGTGCATAAATCCTTTATTTTATTTCACTCACCAAAATATGATTTCATTTTTCATAAAAAAAACAGTAAATTTGTTGATAAATGCTTAGATTTTATTTGTACCCTAACAATAATTTTTTAAAATTTGTTGTGCGTATAATTAAGTAAAGGATTGCTTGAATGGTTTGGCCACAACAATAAATAATTGTGGGGAGGATGGTAAGAGGACAGTGAATTAGTAAGTAATACATTTTTGACACAATTAGAAAAGAAAAGTTATTTTTATTTAATTGGATTGATATGTATACATAATATTATTACAGCATCTTCATAATATATACTTACAGCAAAATACACAAGTAATATTTACTTAATCATAGATAAAAAAAAAACATTTTATCACTTGAGCCAATATTTTTTCAGAATTACATTAACAAGAAAATGCTCAATTTATGGTTTCGCAAAGGTCATCACTTCGTAATCTGTCTTACTAATTTCTTTCCAACCGAATGGGATGTAGCAGCGACCATGGCTTGGATGAAGCTGTAAAAATATTCAAAATAGCATTAGAGCAATAAGTATTGCATATAAACCAACTTTATGTATGTATGTTTTATATACAAAGCAACTTTTTAATGACGTGGTATGTAATATTGTGTACGATAAGAGAGCGGTGTTTTCAGAGTTATACACGAAACATGATTTTTGGCCAAAATTCGCTGAAACCAAAACTAAATATAGGTCAGTCCCTAAATAGCATATCAAAATTCACTCAGTTTCATTGGTTGATGGTTCATGAATTATTTGATCTTTTTCAAATTCTAAACATTTTTACTTTGATGAAGAAATGTTTGCAAAGTTTATAATGGTTTTGTTTTATAAAATTATTTGACTCATATAAAAAGTCAGAAATGTGTATATTGTTCATTGTTTTGTAGCTGCTAAGATACAAACAGTACTTCCATAGTAGTTACTCAACTAATTACTAGTGGTTACACATGGAACAGTTATTTAAAATTTGTATCAAATGGCATTGATGATTGGTAACTGAGATGTAACTGTTGCCTGTCGAATTGAAAAAAATTAGTTACCATTCATCCATACATCAGATACAAATCTCAAATTAGGCTGCTGTATCACTGGTTGAAATATCATCACTACTGATAATGCAGAATATTGAATTTATTTTGTGTACTGCCGTACCATCTCCGACAATCTTTCGGAAACTTTATAATAGTGTGGCTTCAATTTGAAAAAGGTCTGTAAAAACAAATATTTACAGAATGTAAATGTTTTGTTGAATTTTTAAATTTTTTAAAAAGGAACAAAGTTGGTGTAAATTGATTGAGATAAATGCCAAGAATCTATATTATGATTTCGCTTAAAACGCATCGAGCAATGCGTTGTTTTTCTTATGCTAGCTTTAAAAATTATTCATTGCATAAAAATGTATATATATTATGTAAAATCATAATCAGTTATATCTATATTACAATAGCTCCAAAAACGATGCATGCAGTGCACAACATTTCCATTATCAGTTTCAAAAAATAACAAAATCGTATGAAAAGCAGCTGGCAATGGGCGATAATTGCATATATTAATGTTCGTGCAGTGACCAAAACAGCCGTTAGCCGATTGCAGATACCAATCTGCCTCGTGGCGGTCAGCACTGCCAGCTGCAAGGTCTATTAGCAAGCAATCGATGATAGCCGATTGCTTAACTGCTACTTCAATATAAATACCTTTCCAAGAGTGATTGTTGATTTATGGTGAGCACGAGCGGTGTACAACTTCTCTCCATTACGTGTGTGTCCTGTAGGAATAGCCCCTGGAGGAACGTCTCCGTTGCTACTCGCAACCCAAGATATTACTAGAGGGGAAACCGACTCATTTCTGCAGAGCAGCTGAAAGTTTTTCTTCATCAGAATAAAGAATCAAAAGAAAACAATATGTGTCGGACAAGATTGAATTTGGCAGCTCTGAAAAGGGCTTTTCACAAACCTACCAAGGGGGAGCCGACAGCCCTGAAAAAGTCGATCCCATATTTTCATATTATATGACACCGAAGTGTATGTGGCCTAGGATAGGACCTTTCTTTAACTTTTATTTAAAATTTATGGTTGTTTTTTTGTAGAAATTCAATATTATATTTAAATTAGAGAGAATTGTGAGTGCAAGCGCGCAGAGGTGCACGAATAAATAAAACCCTTTGGGTATGACCAGTGTACTCAACGCAATTTATTGGTAAAATAATTGATATGATTTTTGGTTATTTTTATATTGAAAAATATCATGAATTTGTGCAGCCAGGCTCGCCAGAAAGACAAAATTAGACAAAAAATATTGTACCGAGCTTGGTGAGCCTGGCACTTTTGATGAATTATCTTGCCATATATGGTCCTGCAGGACATGTTTTTGATATGAACTGATAAAAATATAAAATATGTATTAGAATAATATGTCAAAAACTACAAAAGAGATTAGAAAACCTATTTAATTGAATTTTTTAAGGCGGGACCGCTGCTCACAGAGCTGCGACTCGAATTATGAGTAGTAATCCCGCCGTCAGACAGAGGTCGGTTTCCGAAATGCCGACCTCTGACTGGTTGTCGCCGATGCTCCAGGGCATGCAGGCCATGCTGAATTAAATAAAATGAATTAAGCAACGCAGGCGGTTAGAATTCTATTCTGTTTCACCTGCGCACGCCTCCAGATCAACTTGTGACTATTTCTTCTCGCCTACTCGACTCCTGCTTCAACCGTTGGACCGCTCTGAGATTCTCAGCGAAATTTTATACAATCTCGTTTTCGCTTGTATAAAATCAGAATCTGCAACAAGGGTGCCACCAGGTTGACCTGACCTAGGACAGTGGAATCATCCCCTATTTTGCGTGTTCTCGACAGGAACACAATATAAAAAATAACTGATTTTGGATAACCTTGTGCTGTTCTGTTGTTTACCAATCAAAAAATGTGGATGAAGTAAACTCAAATTCACATATGCTGGATGGAAGCGACAAGATGGTAGGAGTGATGATTATGAACACACGGTGCCTACTAAGAGCAGATGTGCTCCTATTGGAAAAGGTGACATCAATAAGGAACACCAGCATACTTTCTCAAAACACTGTCGATAACAGGGGTGTGGGTCTGTCAATCTTCCACACAACTTCTTAGGATCTGGAGGTGATCAAATTACTTCTGGTGCAGCCTGACTTAATCATTTTATATTTACATATAATGTTTTTAATTATCGCACGCAAATAAAAATGTTTAAAAATTCAGTTTGCCTTTATCTTTTTATTTCAATAATAATAATAAATATTTTTATTTTATAGCACAGTTTAATGATGTATATCATCCTAAGGACATCCTGCAAACTCAATTCATTTATGGCTCTAAACAAAGTGCTCTTCGGTCCTTGAAAAGTGTTAAGATTCTGAGCTCTGCGTACATCAGGGGATGTACGCAGAATTCAGATCCACTCTTTCCGGATATTTCAGCAAATGTACCTCTTTGAGGAGCAGTGTGATATGATATATGCATGTTTTATCAGGGTTAAAAATTAATCAGGCAGCAGCATTAAAATTCCTCTATGAAACTGATGTTCAACATTCAATTCAGTGAATAATATATCGACTTGTTTATTTTGCTTGCTTTCCCTAATCCACACTCATGTTGTAACCTAAAGGTTGATATAAAAGCTGATAAGGGAGCGTTCATAAACCATGTGGCCTGATCGAGGGGGGTGGGGGCGAGGAATGAAATTGTTCAAAATGGAATTACATTGTTTATGGACGCTCCCTTAACATAAACCAGTAATAAAAAATAGTAGAAATAATGTGCATTTAAATTTATGAATACACATGTGTGTAATAGGTATACACAAATCTTACAATTAATTATTATTTACCTCAATTTCATTAACTTTTATTTCGCTTCCGCAGTAGGTGAGCAAGGCTCTTCTCTCACGAGGTACAACCTTGCAGGGAATCAAATCTCCTTTATATTTTGCTCTACCAATATAGAGAGGCGTGTCATCTAAATCGGTGCCACCTCGCACAGCTCTATCTAAGACGTAGTCAAAATTTTGGACGTCTGTGGAAATCCACGAATAAGGCCCTTAAAAAGACTAGCTTCTTTTAACATATATAAGAAATTCTATGCAATTTTCCAAGGACAATTAGCAATTTACTGAGGAGAAATTTTTAAACAACACACAATCTCCTGTGTAGGGGAAAAAATCTGCACAAATCCTCAAACTACTGTAATGACTTCCAATTAAAACCACCTGTAATGGCGGCTTCTAACACTTTCCTAATTGGAGCAAGCAAAAATCTTAAATGCCCTGAGATTGATTGAAATTAAAAAAGATGGGTAAAAATTGAATCGATTAAAAGCAAAATTTTCTGCAAAGTGTCCTTGATTGTAGACACTTTTTGTATTTTTTGCACTTTATTTAATAGTAATGTGTATAAATAAATACCTTCTGACATGTTTTGTGATTTTCTTGGGTAAGAACAATGACAATTACTAAATGATCTGAACTAACAGCTCGAAGTGCATTCAACCACTGATATCAGGGTGTGGTATTTATTATCTCTATTATTATTAGATATGAGTCGTTCATGAATGAATTGTTCTTTTTCAATTGTTCACTTTACTAAGTGAATGAATTATGCAGTTCTAAGTAAATTACCATTCATTAAAAAAAAATTAAATACCAAAAAAAAAACTGACGATGTGAGTTTCTTCGTGATGGCAACATATGATTCATCTGTCTTTAATTTTTTGTTTTTCGTAAATAATACCGTCTGAATTGTAAACAGCTGATATTTCACCAATATATTTAAACATTTATATAATAAAATCAATTAGTAAAAATAAGGGAATCTCCATGAAAGAGACCACTCTATCATTCATTTACTTTTACTTACGTGAGTAAGTAGAGAATACGTCTACCTATAATAATAATTATAGGAAAAACAGCACGTCACTTTAATGTTAGAGTAAAGGAACACTTGAGATGTCTTAATAACAACTTAATAATAACTTTTCCGAATTCGCAAACCAGCTTTTAGAAACAGGCCACACCTTTAAAAAGGAAAACGGCATCGAAATTCTACATATAAATAATAGAGGCTTTAGATTAGATAACTTAGACATACTGGAAATAAAGAACCTCAACACTAAAGCCAACATTATTAATAATCAGATAAATTTCATGAATTTAGATATATTTCCCATTTAGGCGTCCACCTCTCAATTACCCCAACCATAGCTGTAGCCACGCCCCCATTTAGAATTGATTTGTTTACTAGGATAGGTAATGGCTACATCAGTCCTGATGAAGATACGGTGGTATCGAAACCGGTAGACGTAGAGTCATTATTTAAATGGTTTATGCAAAGTTATTTAATTAAAATTTGTGAGTGATTTATTTAGCATTACTGAATCATCTAGGAAAAAAACATAAATTTGTAATTTTGTAGTTTCTTTTAAAGTGTAATAACTTTTTAAATACGAGCGACAAAATTTGATTTCAGTTTTGACATCAGGTCACTCAACTACACCAGGGTACTTTTTTTTAAGAAAATCGGACTGACGCCATAATGTAAAGTTTAGCCTATGTAATAAACCGGCCAGATTTTATTTTACTTGTAATCGTTATTTATATACAGGGTTGATGGGCCGGTTGTGGCCACTATCCCGGTTTTGGCCACTTGGACATTCAAAGGTGTATAATAAGGCAATGAAAATATATTTGTTATTTAATTTATGCCGATCAATTCTTTAAACTGTGTTTTGTTTTGATAAATAACAGCTGTACCGCCATTTTCTTTCTTTGAGTATCGGTTGAACTTCTTGGTGACATTTGTTAAAAATGATTAAATTCTTAGCAAAAATGTTAAGGGCCCGTGGATGAGTGATGTGAAAATAACTTTTTAATCACTTATGTTTGTTAAACAATTTTTATTAATCAATTAGAAAAGACATACAGAAAAAATCAAATTAACAAAAATATATTTTAACTGTCACCGGGACTCGAACCGCGGACCTCCAATTAGACCAGACTTATTAGACCTCACCCTAGACTAGCAAGTTAGTCCTATTTTCATAGCACAAGCGTTTAGCTTAGTTTGAAAATAGTGAAAATATTTTTGTGATACATTCCGTGTTCGCATCTTTATTTAAAATATAAAAAAAATAAGAATAATAAATGAAAAATTTGGGAAAAGCCAACAATGTGTCGATTTGGATGCAGGTTTATGGTTTGATCTTTTTCCTTTTCCTTTTCAAGATACATAATTGTAACAAAACATCTGTGGGCGAAAGGAACAACCGAAAGGGTCAATAAAATCGAGTTTTGAGTCAGAAAGTAAAATAAAATGTGACTATTTTTAACCCTTAACCACCTACCACATATATTTGTTACCCAACCACCTATCATACGTCTGTGGGACTCCCGAATAAAATAATTCACAGTGGTAAAATTTAGCAAAGAATGGTTATGTTTTTAATTAAATACTATTGAGGAACATATTAATCTCTTAATTAGAAGAAAAAGGCATATGAAAATCAGCATTTTTTCTTTTAATCATAAAAATTAATATGTTTGGAAAATGAGATCCACAAAAATTATCATGTAGAATAGGAACTTCTTACTACTTTGTTTTTAATATTGAACAATCGTAGAAAAAATTAAAAATTCTCCATAGAATCACAAATTAAATAAAATTGCAGACTATAAATTTATAGTTTTACATGTCAGCGAAAACACAATTTGTTTGAGCATTCAAGGCAAATTGGTACTAGACATTCGAAACACATGTATTGTGTATTGCGTTTCTTTGTGTATTTGCAAGTTGAACAGATTTTACGAACCGTCAACCGTTCTTCAGCACTGCTGCTACATAGAACTGCTGATGAAGTGGTTACGTTTCTGTGGAGGATACGTTGAATTTCACATTATTGCAATTTCACACGTTGCAATTTCACATTCATCATTTTTTGCAATTTCGCATGCATCATAAAAAAAATGCTGCTAAATATCCAGTGAACAAGACAAAGAATTAAGCTCACTCTGATATGCTGGTTTTTTATCTTCTCTTCCCTGCACTATATTATGCTGCAAAGTTCTCAATCGTAAAAACGGTGGGGCAGATGACCAACGAAAGTAATTCCTTTCAAAATAATTCTTCTTCCACGGTCTGCATCGAATTTCAGATCCTCATCTTCAGATGAAAACTCTTCGTTTTCACGTAAAATTGACTACAAATGATGTTGGGATGGAGAGTTTTATTTATCACCTAGTACAGTTGGCTCTTCGTATTCGGAATCAGATGCACAACTTTCTTCCAATACATGATCTAGCCCAACATGATCTTGATAGATCTTGTTCCAAATACCGCTCGATATTATTGTCACTAAGAGCCATTTTAAACGAAAACCATAAAAAAATACGATTAAAAAAAATTTACATAACCACCTGCCATAGGTCTCTCAGAACCCCTGCGTTAGGTTTTTACTCACCTGAACCAAA
>JADDOH010010534.1:0-67789 GCA_016648135.1 Agrypnia vestita
ACATTGTTTACAATGTACGATAATATTTAAAATAAAATTTGCAGTTTGCTTAATCTTTAACCTTGATTTTTTTATAGAAAATAATTAAGATTATTTTCAAAGTGATCTTATTTGCACTAAAAAAAACTTGTTAAAAAAACTAAAAATTTGTCAATATGTTTGGTATGTTACAACATAGACATCAAAACATTTAACACGAAAATAATTAACTTTATCATTTCGATTAAACTCTGGCACCGTGATATTCGCCAGCTGCGTGTCACGGAAAGGGACCTATATGGGACAGCACATAGTTCCACCATTTTTTAATTTTAAAAATAATTTGGTAATGTGAAATATTAATCAAGTGTTCCATAAGCAATAATAACAATTTTACGATTAATGTGCACTGGCAATTAATTATATTAAATTTATTATAAAATAATAAATATAATATAATTTTTGATGCCTCAAGATGGTGTAGGGTGACCCCAAATAAGCTGATGGATTTGTTTTCTTTACAATTAATAAACGAAATAAAAAAAATAAGCATCTAATCGACAAATAAAAGCTTTATTGTTTTACGTTAATTTTTACGTTTACGTTTACGTTAAATACGTACGTTACGTAAAAAATTACGTTAAATACGCAATTTTTTTACGTTAAACCATTTAACGTAAACGTAAACGTAAAAATTAACGTAAAACAATAAAGCTTTCATTTGTCGATTAGATGCTTAATTTTTTTATTTCGTTTATTAATTTCAAAGAAAACAAATCCATCAGCTTATTTGGGGTCACCCTATATAATACTTTTCTGAATCGCGTTTATATGTAGATTCTTAGAAGGGTCTAACAATGGAGAAACGTAAAATCAGAATACATCAAGCAATTATTATTACTACTAGTACGTACATATTGTGTAAAAACTCATTATATTCACAAGCATCTTTGCATACATGCGTAAAGCTTCATTTTGATAATATACATTGCTAGAAACGATGCGTAATAGCATTGAAATTGTTGTTTCTTTTTGTTTGTCTATTATTGTACAAACATTTCGCCTTTTTGATATTAAACATTTGGTAGAGACACAGTCTACACACGGCTTGGAAATTGTTGTTTGTATATTGTCAGTGTTTTGCTATTACCATTAATGTGATTTATTAAAGATACACTTTATCATCGAAAAAACATTAACCATTAATCAAATAATGGTAGAATACATACTTCCCATTAATAATTTATCTTTATGTCTTCCCAGTACTGCAGTTTTTGCTTAATTTAATAATTAAAATGCTTATCATACGATCAAACTTCTAAAGACAAAATTGCTCTGTCACTTTTTATGCGTCAAAATTTCCCTAAAAATTTTTCTACGGTTATTTTTTGTTCTAACTTGCAATTATTTTCACATATTCTTTAGAAAAAAGCCCTTTTTTTGCTATAATATATTTATAATTATATTTCATATAAAATTAGCTGTAAATAAAAATAAGAGAAAAAGTCAAACATGTGTTTATATTATAAAGTTACGTTATGAGCAAAAAATGCGTCAAGGTATTAAACATGTCATTAATATGGAATAAGAATCAATTTTTTGTCGTTCTTTCTGGTTTTCGTCTTTATTTACATGATTTTTTTGCTATTTTTTTGGTATAATATATTAGTTTAAACGTTAAATTATTTCCCATTAGTGAAAGCACTAACGAATAAAGTATATATTTTCCACTTCTTTTTTTCTAAAATACCTAGAATATTGAGAAAACCTGTTTAAAATCCTTATATTCATCAACAAACAATAATTTTTATATAATTTTTTTGTTTTTTTTTGTTTTACTATTTCCAATAACCATATCCGTTCGAGCGTTAAATGATGACATAAGAAAATATAAAAACGCGAACTAAGTGAGACATCGAGAATTAGATTTTACAAAAGAAATAGTAAAAATTAGTAAAAATAGTAGAAATAGTAAAAATTAGATTTTAAAAAAGAAGAAGTGATATAGTTAGCAAAAGTAGAATTTCTTTAACAGATGGCCCATTAAGATAGCGCTCCTCGCTAAAAAATATTACAAGGAGCAGTTGGAAGCGAAGGTCGTTAGGTGAGGCATTTATCCAACAGTGGATAGACAGCGGCTGAAGAAGAAAAATATGTAGATAAAAGTATAAATGCAATTTAGTAGAAATTCTAGCTTCTCTAGAATTATTCCATAATAGTTTTCACATGTTTGAATGCTGATAGAACGAAAAAATAAAAAATATATTGGAAGTGGAAGTGAATCTTGAAGCTGGCAGAAGAGGAACGAAAGTAGACTGAATCCGGTAGAGATGACATCACTTAGACGTATGGGTGGCAAATTCATTTATGAGTAAAGAATGAAGATGTTAGGAAAGAATGTAAAGCTGATCTTAGCATAGTCGATAGAATGAAAAAAGCGCCGCTCAGTCAAAAGGTTGTGTGTCAGGATAGCGTTTTATCCTCTCTGCCTACCTCCGTTGGGAAACGGTGTGGTGCTAAAGAAGTAAGTAAATAAGTAAAGGAAGTATAAAAAGTGAAAAAAAAAATTTACCTTCCTCACGTGTGTGTGTGCACAAAGTATGTTTGTAACATTCGTTACTATTCAAGTGTCTTGTCTCTTGAGGGGCTATAAGTTGCTGCAAACGATTGACCTATTTTTGTTCCAGTCAGATTTATGCGACTTAGGAAAAGTTTTTGTATTGTGCTGCTGTTTTTGGTGTGTATTTTGTGTAATTTTTGTCCTTGCCTTTTATCTCACCATTGGCAATCACATGTATAAGTTTTCGTGTTTTAATGTTATTGACATAAAGTTGATAAAGTTTTTATTGGACTTTTTACTGGCGTTAATTTGGTGTGGTGTAATGTTTTTTAGACGTATTATTGGACAAACATAATATTTTATGGTACGCTTTTTTTCGATATCAAGTAATAACCAACGTTTCGGTTCGGAATCCAATTGCAATACAATGGTATACTGATCTGCGTGAATAAATGCTTTGGTTGCGTATTGCTTGTTGCCATATACAAATTGCTGAAGTACGCGACTAGCTTTTTAATGTCTTTTATACAAGAAACGGAGATGCCCCTACACGAAATGCGTGTCCTATCAATGTTATGAAAAAAGATCGATAGAACACGGAATATGTGTCCAATCAATATTTTTTCATCAGCCCTGATGATTGACCCTGCAATAGGGTACGAAAGGTCGGCCAGAAAGGTCGTAGAAACACGGGAATATATCCCAAAAATTCAAACCAGAAGGTAACATGCTGGTCTTCTGTATCTAAACCACAAGCCCAACAAACGCGTCTCTTATTGTAAGTAAAATAATTAGATTTCTTTTATAAATTGTAAAAATCAGAATACATTACGAAGATGGAAAATTTGTTCGAGCAATGTGTGTAGGAAGAGTAGGTACATAACATGAAAGTAAAAAATAATATTTTGATATAATTTGATTATTGATGAAAATATTAAAAAATATTAATACGAATTTCAAATAACATCGTCAGAACAAGACAAGCGAGCGCGAGTATTGCCAAGTCGGGTGTTGTAAGGGATGGCGGAACAAGGTCGGGGGCTGTGTGGGGGGCGGAGGGGGGGACGATCGATAGCCACGGGGGTAGGTACCGCACACACAGCCTGCGGGGGTGGCTGGATGGGTCCATTCACAAATTAAGTGACGCCGCGTGGGCGCGAGGCTGGACCGGTACACTTTTAATGATAGATTTGTACTTTTTAAATATACCTATTGATAGAGATAGGTACGTTGAAAACAATTTATTCCTGTATTTTTAAAAATGGTTTGCAAGCACGCTATTTGATTAGATTTTCACAACGCATAAACGGTGACAAAAGAACTTTAAAAATCTAAATATAATAATTTCGTTATCTGTAAATTGCTGAAATGAGTACTTTAGACAATTGGAAGGTGATACGCAATTATGGTGCACTGGTAGTTGTTGGTCGTTATTAATTTATTATTATTATTTCCCATGATTTTTCACGGGTGTTGTATGATTAATGTTAGGCTAGTTATAAAAAAACGAGTTTTAATTGTAATGTTTTTCATAGAAATGTTTATTGTTTATTTTAAATTTGTTAACATAAATTACTAATAACTCCACACTAGGTAAAACCTGTTCTGTGTTATGTAATAGAAACAAAGAATAATAATAAACAACAATCGTGAGGAAATAGTAAAAATAAATATAAAAGCAGGATAACAATTAAGCAGTATATACTTATTATATGTAACAATTAAGTAGTATATAAACACAAGAATACATGAATCTAAAAGAAAAGAAAACATAAATATGAAGCGAAGATAAAAATTTAAGTGGATAAAGATTCGGATCCCATTGCAGGGTCCACATCAGCCCTGGTGATGGACCCTGCAATGGGATCCGAAAGTCGTAATAACACAGCATAATACCCCAGAAAACACAAACTAGAAGATTCTGAGTGGCCGTGAAAGCCTAAGAACATAGTCAAAGATTAATTTACAATAGATCGAATTAGAATTTTGAATTCAAAGTGATGCAATGTTGTCATTAGATATATTGAATAATTAATTGTGCTTAATAATCTCTTTGTGCATTATTAATTAACCTCATTTTACAATACACGTTACTCAATGTAGGCACCCTACGTGCGGCTGGACCGCCTAATCTACTGTTACCAGTGCTTCAGCTCTCATAGCTATGACACTTTTAGAAATTACTTATTCTTATAAACGTCCAAAGTTTCAGTTTATTTATGACTGCACCATATATGAAGTAGTTTCAAAAAAGTACGAATATTAATGTGACACGTTTTGTAGAAATCGGAAAAAATATTTGCTATGATAATAAAATATAATTAACATATTATATATAACTCAAGCAGGAATTATTTTTTAAATTTAATTTTGAGTGAAATTATTAATGAAACGTAAAATGAACAACTGTAACGTCTTGAAATTTATTAAATATTGCTTTATCTTCCAGAAATTATTGAAATATGTTATATTAATCCGAGCACGATTACTAAAATATAAAACGTTTAATAGCACTTTGATCTTGTACAGTGTTTGTGAATAGACTGAGAGAGTAAAGAAATTTCTGTTTGAAATTTCGGAACAAAATTCCATATCAATGATCAAGGAGAGAATGAACAGGAGCCAGTTTATCAGGTTTGGAGTATGACTAGACGACAGGAGCAGAAATAAGCCGAAATAAATCGACTGTCTAGACCAGAAGTTTCCAAAAGCGCCCACGGTGTGTATGATGGAAAACGAAGGCACGTCCGAAACTAGAAAACTTCGCATGACACACGACAACAATCACGGACATATGATTCAGAAAGCCATTTTTTTATTGGTTTTATTTTTATATTTACAATTAATTTAACACAAACGGATGATAGAAAAATAAATTAAATCACATGAATGAAATGCACTTATTTATAAAGAATATAACTCCCTCTCGAAACACGAGAGGGAGTTATATGGTTTTTCCTTAGGGATGTAACATGTAAAAGCTTTATTATTACAACGATTAATATGCTTCACCTACATCAAATATCACATTATCTGTTTGTGCGAAGCGGAAAAAACTCTCGATCGGATCTGATACCGAAAACTCTAGGTCAACGCGGATATTTTCAGATCATAACGTCATTTCCATCACATACGGTGCTTTTCAATTAACATTTAATTGTTAAAAAATAAGACAAGACGCCAAATCTTTTCAGGAAAAAATTATTTGAACGTGATGTGACTTGCTTTGCATAAATAATTTGTAAAGATTTGTTTCGACTTTTTTTGCTACAGAAAATATTTTTTTCAGCGTTCTTCTGTAAAATATAAGTAATATAGTACCCAAAGCCTGATATTAGAACTAGTTCATCATAAATGTGTAAAAATATGCACACCCTAATAAAGAAATTCAAATAAAATTAATAATTTTATTAATTAATACATTTTGTTCTAAATACCATCAATAGTTATTTATTATATACAAATACTGATTCTTGGTTAAACCGAGAAATATTTTTATTGTAATTAATTACACACACATTCTTATAACATGAAAAAAATGGTTGGTACAAATTTAAGCGAAAACTTTAAATCCTTATTTTTGAAATACCGACAAAAGGTTTCTCTGCATTGCAGGTCCACTGTGCCAAGGCATATTTAAAGTTTCCATGTAAGGATGAGAGCCTGAAAAACAAAGTAATTCTGAAACCGTCCACAAGTCAAGACATCGGTTACAAGGTTTTATTTTTAAATGAGACTTAGAGGATATAATAACCGAAAATATAGTGAAATTATTATTTCGGAGGTAAGTTTCATAATTACACATATTATGAAAATAAAAACACGGCTGTTTTTTTAATTCTACTTGATTAATTTTTGTGAGACGCGTTTCACCTTATCAAAGCATCTTATTAAAAAATCTCAATACTTTACATAATTAACAAAAATACATATTGTGTTAATCATTAATTCGTTGAAATATTAATATGTTTTGGAGGCAATGGTCTTTTCATCACGTATATTGAACGTTGTATCCTGATGAAGGGACCATTGGTCCCAAAACATGTTGATATTTCTACAAATTATTTTTGTTAATTATATAAGCAATGATTTATTGGCAGAATGCGTTATGCGTGTCGATGTTATGTATGATTTGATTGAATTTGAAGCGAAATGAAGCGTGTTTGTGGGAAGATCAATGCTCATCTGTCGAAACATGATCTGGCACATTTATGTATGGTCGCTGAAGACATGCTACGTGAATAAAATACAATGTAGATATATGTATCAAGCTAAGGCAGGAGGAGCTACAGGTGGCAAAAAGTACTTACAATTTATACTATCGATTTATTGAAGAACAAGTTATACAACAATGAATAACGGAATAAAATAAGTATTATGACGATTGGCGAAAGAGTATTCGTGGTACCGGCGTGCTACCTGCCGGTACTTCGCCGGTAGCATCTGGCTTCTTAATGGTGGCTTACCCCGAGCGCGATTGGTCCATTGGCACGCTCGAGGGACTAGAGCCCGGGCAGGCCTAGGTCCTCCACCTTACCACAAAGTCATTTTGCAGTAATTGAAGAAGTGAATTATTTTACGTTCAATAGTTGTATATGTGTATATGAAAACTATTAAAAGGAACAGCTTTATATTTCTAAGATAAAATTATAAGACTGATCTATTCAATAATTTTCATATCGATACAAGCTGTTGATTGTAAAATAGATTGATTGATGTGAAGATAAGGAGAAACGCGTCACACAAAATTAAGCAAGTAGAACTAAAAAAAGTGTGTTCTTATTTTCAAAAGTAGGTATATTGCGGGTAAAAATGATATAGAGTAAACAGTGGAAAATTTTATAAATTACATATATAAATATTTATTTCTTTATTAATATTAATAGAGATGCCTATACATGATACACGTCACATTAATATTCCGACTACTTTCAAATGAAAGGAAACGCCTTTGGTATGAAGATAGATTCAACTTGTTTGTGAGCTAAAACCCCCGACCAACCAAGCAAACGACTTAACCACTATACCAATAAGCTCTACTTGAATTGCAATATTTTTTAAAACTGATTCTCAAAAGCATTGTTGTTTTCTGATAATAACTAAAGTATTCATCAGTCATTCCGTTTCAACTATTGACAAACTTGAAACACAGAGGAAGCGAGATTGTGAAAAGAATAAGCCATGTATCACACGCGTCAAAAATAATATCCGGGCAATTAGATGGAAAATATATCAAAACAATATCACTGTGAGATACGCAAATGATTTTTCGTACAAAGTACGTAGTAACAGTTTTTTCTCCCCGTCTGATTTTAAAAACTTGTATAACCGCCAAACTTTGAAACCAATCGAACAGGCGGTTTTTAAAACTTTTATAAGGCTGCTCATGAATGTAAAGTTGATCGCGCCGAGAAAAACAAGGCAAGTCGTTATCCCACGTAGGACATATAAATTCACGGGCAAAGCTAGTTTTATTAAAATAAAGGGCAAAATATATTGGAAAGGACCAACATCTATCATCAGATATAGGCAGTGTGATACGAGTTGAAAAAAATCTGCCTTCTCAGAAAGTACAGACGCTCCGGGCACAGGGACACGCCCTAAATCCTCCGTAATGGTGACGTTTAGTGCGTAATGGCGGCTGGGTCAAAAGTTATTGTGCCGGCCCTGAAATGCGGTCACTTTGCCGCGGAATCATTTTCATTCAACATGACAATAATTTCAAATTTATATTACTTAGCCTAAGTGAATTTAATACATTCCAAATTTTATTCACCGCTCCGTTGTTAGCTAAAATGTAAGCCCCGGTGTTTTTATTTGACCATTGATTCGATTATTATACATAAGGGGAACAATAGCAAAGGCAGCAATATCCATAAAATTTAACAAGTGTTATGAATGCAGTCTCCGAAAATTGATTAAATGAATGTACTGAATTAGAGATTTATATAATAATTGGATCGTTTATGTAGCGACGTTTTCGTGAGTACCTACACACCTCAAGGGAGGTTAATATAGCTCTATCCATTACAAAATCATGTTTCCAAACCACTTTTAAAAGCAAATACATCAATTTCATTATAATTTCATTAAAAGCAAAGGCAGCAATATCCACTTCATCATCACAGAATTTCCCAATAAAAACACAAACAAAATGTAGATTCTTCTTTACTAAATAGTATACAAACAATTGCCATTAAGAAAAATGTAAAGCGTATGCAAATAAATTTTTTTTTCGATAAATCAACGTTCACACATTCTAAAATTAAAAGGTATGTAGTGGCAAATTTTCTGTCACTAATTGCTACATATCTGCCAGAATTAATTTTTATAAATTTAATATCATCACAATGAATCATTGTTAACCAATGGTCATTAAATAATAGTAACCATGTTACCTTGAGGGAGTATAATAATATTTTATAAGTTTTCCCTACTTAAGTTTAGAGAGAAACAGAATCTCTTATCGAGAGGTGAAATATCAAGTAAACTCACGTAGAGGTAACGAGGTTAATATTATTTAATGATCATCACGAATAATCTCGACAATCAATAATATAATTGTTAACCAACTTTGGTATAGTTAAATTTAATACAATACATTTAAACACTTATTTTATGTACACAATATTCAGATTTGTTAAGCGTAAAGGACTATTGCTATTTTTCCAAGAAAAACACATCAAATAGAAACTCCCGTAATCGAATCATAAATATAAATCTAGTGTACAATTATACACTCTTCTGTCAATTATGTACCCAGGTGGGAAGCTTAAGTAAACATTTTGGTGACATTGTATATTTATCAATCAAGTGAGTTTCGCAAAATTTCAAAGTCAAAATATCTTTATCCAAATCCTGGTTAAGGGACAGAATCACAAAGAATAAAATGGACAATGTACGTAGAGCGCATGAGTAGGATCCTTGTTATGTGCCGTATTCATCAAAGAATCTCAAATTGGCGACCTATTTTTATACTCAGATGAAGGGCGAAGAGACTATGGGAGCTCTCCACGTTGACCTAGAGTAAAGACGTCTGGATTGAGTTGTAGATCAGGCGAATGCTCTCAATCTGCCGTGACGTTTATGGTACGAGTATAAAAACAATACAAAAACTTAAACGTCACAACGTCTGTCTATAAAATAATCTTTAACCCTTTTCATATTGAGAAATTGTGTACAAGCATGCGTACCCAAGACTGTAAGGCATAAACTAGAAATACCAAAATTACCAGAACCCAAAACATCAAGATCCACCAACTCAACATTTAAACCAAATCGAGGTGCTCTCAACAGACCGAGATAATTGAAGATCAATTGCGATAGTGCTTTCATGTTGACTTCAAAGAATAAACAGTGAAGAAAATAACGGAAATAATAATTTTAAAAAAAAAACAGAATTTTTTGTACTACGTCTAGCACACTAAAGATTAATTTGAAATGTTTGTTGATAGGTGTAAAGTAAGATTTCAATAAAGGTTCGTGTCCATTAATCTCTTTCAAAAACTGTGTAAGCATGTAGAATTCAGGGTCCCAAAGGATAGAAGTTTATCAAATTTAGTTTACCACCAGTCCCGTCACCAGTCAAATCCAGTTTAAAAAAAATCATTAAGATTTATCTCAAAATGATGAATACGCAGTAAGCCACTTCTCGCTCTTAACCGACGAAATATGAAGACCTTTAAAACAGTACGTGACAGAAACTGTCGCGTTTAATAAAATACAGTTTGCTTGAGTAGCTTGTTGGTCTTGTGGTTAGGACTCTCGCCTCGTGATCCAAAGGTCGCAGGTTCGAATCTCACTCCAGACAAGCAAGTTAGTCCTATTTTCATAGCACAAGCGTTTAGCTTAATTTGAAAATAGTAAGAATATTGATGTGACACGAATTCCGTGTTGGTATCTCTATTTAAAAAAATATGCATGAATGAAGGACCGTAATACTAAAGATAGGCTTCTTTAAAACGAAGTATTCGCCTAAAGAGAATTGCAACAATACTGCGTGCAAAGATATCCTACGTATAAGGGCGACCCAAAAATAATAATAATTATTTGATTAAAAATCGTGCATTGGGCGAACATTTTCAAAATTGAATCGCCTCCAAAATAGGTATGTATAATGTAGGTACTTGTATTATTGCTTGGCTCCTGTGATGACAGGACGGATTGAAAAAATCAATGTATCGAAAATTGACTTTTCAGTTATTTCAATTCCTGAAACACACCCAAAACACTGATGATTAAAAATCTGGAATAGACGCCCCACCGCCCATTACAAAATAATTCTCGTTAATTTTCACATGTGTAAATTATACACATATGAAAAATTATCTTCCAGGTTGGTTAACTTCTTCGGTCATAAATACTTAATTAAAAAACATTATTATTTGTATCGTTACTTTACAGTAAATACTACATTTGCACCGCATTATTTATTTATTGAAATTACACTAAATCATGTAGAAAACTAGAGTTATTCAAAAACAAAAGAAAGAATAAATGCCATAAAACTGTTAAACAAAAGATATTATCGTTTGCTATAAAAATAATAATTATAACAGATACATACATCAGAATATGGAGTCAACTAACTTTTCGGAAGGAAGGCGTTTAACAATCCTGTCAAAAAGGGTCCAAACAATAGCCGGAACCAAATAAGGTTATATCATTTGATCCCCGTACCCTAGATTATTATTAATGAGACACAAAATTTTTTAACTACAATTAAATATTACAAAACTATAGCCATAATTTTGTTAGGCAGATGTTTTTAACAAATCTTTACATTCAAAAATGCACGTAAAATGTTACACTTTAAGACATTTTATAGACGAATTTATCGTCCTCACTTAATGTTTGAATCCATCAATTTTATTATTAATTTTGCATCACATTGCATGCAAAGCAGCCAAAACTACTTGTAAACTAAACGACCCTCTTTTAGATCTCTTTCCATTTAAGAAAGACGATCTAATTAGTATGTGTAAGCCGTGCGTATGACGCATATTTTTTCGTGGTGTTTACGGGTGTAGACATCAATTCAACAATACAATGTGTTTCGTATATTATATTTGTGGTTCCGTAAATTTCGCGTGCAAAATTTTATCCAAATCGCTCTAATAGTTTTTCAAATGTCATCTCCAAGAAAATGAAAATGGGAGTTTTGAGAAAAACGCAAAATAATAATATAATTCTTTGGAAAATTCACCTACTACGCTAGCCTCAAATCGCTTAAGTTCAGCCAATTTTTAAACGAGTGTTGACTCTTAAGACTTAAGTCGTCAAGCTATAAGAAAAAACAAATAATAAAGTACAATTTTTGTCAAGGCAAGTGTAATTGCTTAATACGTTCATTACAGGGACAAGCATTGAGCACATGGAAGCATGAATTTATTGTAACTCTACTCGGTTATTAAAAAAATAAATTAGTCCACCTATGTGAAATATTCCTTTCACAATTATCATCTTTTTTTTAAAAATAGAGATGCAAACATGGAATATGTGTCACATCAATATTTTTACTATTTTCAAACTAAGCTAAATGCTTGTGCTATAAAAATAGGACTAACTTGCTAGTCTGGAGTGAGGTTCGAACCCGCGAACGTTGGATCACGAGGCAAGTGTCCTAACCACAAGACCAACAAGCTACTCAATTCTTATTTTTAGGAAATTTTTAAAAATGTAATATTCTGCCACATAAATACTGAATGCAAATTTTTTTTTCAAAATATATTTTCACGGAAAAGTGAGGCTTAAATTTATTCATTGCACGCCTTTAGTTCATTATAAGCTGAGAAAATCAATTTGAGTTTCAATGAAAGGAATTTCAATAATTTTCCTCCGAACCGAAAATATAAATAAATACATCATTATAATAAAGTGCCCGTTCTCAAATTATTACTTTCGTATTTTCTGGATTTCTATTACAGAACTAAAATTGTAAGAAATTCGAGAGTCCTCGAGTAGGTACTTCTGACTTAACTGGTCTCAACTTTTTTCTAAGAGTAAACAGTGTTTCCAATATGCCATGTTTGCACAGAGCAAGGGCGAAAGGACCTCTACGAGCGGAACTCAATATTTTATGCCAGAAACGATGAAAAAAACAACCACCATATGCTGATCATACAATTGTAAATACGGAACTTGTTCAAGAACCATTTGATGTAAAATGTATTTGAAGTAATCGATACACAGGGTGTAACAGAGCATGTTCATGTCCTCATAGATAGATTCCTATTTAAATTAATAGTCGAAAATATTGATGTTATAATGTTCTGATATCAATATAAATGGAAGTAGCGACTTCAAAAATTTGAATTTTTTTCAGCATGTACGATTTATTTTCAGTAATACTTTGGGCTATCATAAAAATAACTTATATCGAATATAAAAAATGATTAAAATTATTATTAGAAATCAAATAAATAAAATGATTAAAGCCTTGCAGATTTTTTTTAGAGAAAACGAACATTGTACAGAAAATAAGTCATAAATAAAATATTTAAAAAACTTTTGAAGTCCCTTATATCTCATAAATATTGATGTTATGGCATTGTTGTTTCAACATTTACGACTCATAATTATGTTAAGTATCCACTTGTAAGGTAATGTCTTACACACTCTGTACATATCGGCTTAATTTCATAGTATGAACAAATTTAATTTTGTCATTAAAATTCTTACGCATTTTATACAACATTTTATTAAAAACTATACTCGAATAAATATACGTGAGGGAAACTTCTGTTACAAGCGGTCACGAATCAAGAGCAACTTTGGTTGTAAATGTTCTCCGTAATGTTTGTTCTTGAAGTAAACACACAGTAATATCAGAAACGACCATTAAGTTAGTAAAAGGGAACAAAACAGAAACATTATGGCCATCTCTGTTGAAGAGAAAACAATATCTTTCACCAGAAAACCTGATATTTCCAACGGCAAACTAACAGAACATTAAGAGCGGAATCAGGACTAGAGACGAAACATTTTTTTATGCGGCTGTATCGGATGACGCAAACCCTCATAAAGAAATAAATCTTCAGGTTGCTTAGGTGAGGGTAGACAAACGTCATCTCCAAGCATAAATTCTTAAGCCGGAGACTTTCATATCGTAAACCCGTCGGCCTAACGTCAAGACTTAATGTAATAATTTAATTTAATGTAATTAACCGAAAAAGTGTACGCGAAATAATTCATAATAATTATTAGTTTGGAGGCGTAATCCTCTTAACTTAACCCTTCCATAGCCATGCAGTAACACAGATCTACTAAGCCCATCATCATCAAACGTAATAATTTCGTTGTCTGTGTGTCTGCTCCCGTAACTCCATGTAACATCCGTAATTTTGTTCGAATTCACGGCTAAAAAACGGCCGGAGAGCTCTGGCAATTCTGTCTGTAACGCTTTGGACAAAAGGCAGAAAGGCGATGCCTTTCTGCCTTTTGTCCAAAGAAAAGAGACATCAAGACAGTTTTTGGTACCAACATCAAAATTAAGGATATGTTGAGATCAGCAAAGGATCGAGATCGCTTAGAAACAGACGGTGTGTATAGACTCGATTGTCAAGACTGCGATAAAGTATACGTGGGGCAAACGGCGCGTACCATTTCCAAAAGGGTCAACGAGCACAAACGGGCATGCAAACTCGGTCATCCAGAAAAATCAGCACTGGCTGAGCATTTTCTGGATACCGGCCATCATTTTGCATTCGAACCGAAAATCCTTGGAAAGCCTAAGAGTCACCATGCGCGTCTTATCAAGGAAGCACTAGAAATCTACAAGCATCCGATAAACATTAATAGAGATGATGGTCTCAAATTAAAAACATCTTGGTATCCGGCGCTTCAAAGTCATTCTCGTCGCAGACTCCGCAGAGATAGTGATCAGACAACAGATGATCATACATACAACACAATACAACACATCATGACTTCGGCACGGTATTGCAAGCCGATACTTAACCACAACACCAACATTCAAGACAACACATCAGCCCTGATGATGGACCCTGCAATGGGATCCGAAACGTCGGCCCGAAAGGTCGTAACAACACGGCATAATACCCCAGTAAACACAAACTTGAACGGCATGTAAAAGTACCGTCATTTTTGACGAGTCACAGCTTTTAGATGTGAATATTTCCATAAACACCCGCAATATAAAATTAATATTTAATTTGATTCTTAGAATAAGATAAGCCTAACACTTTCTATAGATGGATATATTATAAAAGAAAGTGATTGTGTGAAATATCCAGGGCTTGAAATAGATTAGAGACTTCTATGGACGAATCATATTCGAGCTAAAAATGTCCTTAGGTTTTCACGGCAGTTCAGAATATTCTGTGTATAGTTTTCTGGGATATTCTGCAGAGTATATGTGACCTCTCTGGCCGACGTTTCGGATACCATTGCAAGGTCTATCATCACACACATCAGCCCTGATGTTGGACTCTGCAATGGGACCCGAAACGTCGGCCAGAGAGGTCACATATACACGGGAGAATATCCCAGAAAACTAAACACAGTATATTCGAGCTCTTTGAAAAAAACTTGAGCCTATAGTTGGTGTGATGAAAAGAGTTGAACTATTTATTTGATACAAGAACTAAAAAAATATTCTACAATGCTTTTATTCTCCCTCATATTTTATATGGCATTATTATTTGGTCACAGTGTAATTTCACAGGCGCAGGAAATGGTGCAAAAAACTTTAAACAGAGCCCTTAAAATAATCTTCAACCTAAATCGATACACCAGAATTACTGACTTGTACAAAATCATAGGCATACTGAACCTAGAAGATCTGATATATGTGAAAAAATAAAGGTGACTCATAAAATAAAGAATAAATTATTAAAAACAAATATCATCCTTTACCAGAAAAGTGACGTACATAGACAACAACACAAGAACAAGAGACTATATAAGTAATATACCACGGACTGATAGAGTGAGATATGGTTTCCTATACACTGCGATCGATTTTTATAATGGAATCCCCAATTGCATAAAATAATTAAATCGTGTTGAAATATTCAATAAACAGCTGAAGGGACTAATGTTGGGGAGGAGATAACTGTTTAACATATAATAAATCTTTATTTTCTGTCCCCTTATTAATATATATCACGTGTCGGTGTGTCTAGAAGGTTCCTGTACATTCGAATTTCTTGAAAGTTCTGGAAGGAGAATGTTCTAGAAGGTTCGCGAAAGTTCTATGACGATCCAAACAGTGTTCTAAAAAACTACGCTTTTTTTAATTTTAATTAATACAAATAACTAATTAATGTAGTGTGATCATATAAGAATATGTAAATAAAATAAAATAAAATATAAGATTTGCACGTTGTGAAAAAATTAACCACTTGAAGCTAATTCTACTAAAAATAATTGTTATTTTTGCAAAAAAGTGAAAAAAAAGCAGCAAAATGGCAACTCCCAAATAAGCTGGAAATGAACGATTTGCGGTAGGTACGGGGTACAAAGCGATCTTTTTTCGAAGGATTCTTAATTAAAAAGCTCGCCGTGTATTACAGATACATGCAAATCCAATCTCCGTTACAGAATGCCACTTAAACATTAACGACGAAGCGTGAAATTCGGCTGTGGGTGTAGGTGTAGGTGCGGGAGAGCAGAGAGCCAGCAGCGGTATCTGGCAGTCGTGCTCAGGGCCGGGGCACATTTATCTGGCAAATGGCAACGTCAAACAGCGGGGCATTTCAAATTCTGGCGTGATGCCGAAAACAAATTGCATTGTGTATTACGCCAGGGGTGTAGTGCACGGAAATCAAGCAGACAGGTACCGGCTGCATGGATGTGTTTGAGACGGTTTCTTTTGGCATATTAATATTCTTTTAAAAAAAAGTAACCCATAAAAACCAAGTTTTTACTATACTCCCTTTCTTTGTAACATATAGCAACAATTAAAGACGAATTAAAACATATAACATAACACTAAACTTAGAGTAATTTAATATATTTCTTAAATGTCAGATGTTTTGAGCTTTGATAAGACACTTTATGCTTTGAAGATTAAATTCTAAAAACATTTGTCAGTCAGTTTAGATTTTCGACATTCGTAGTGAAGTACCTATTATGCATACCGACGGAGTAATTCAAACTTAGAAAATATTCTGCGACGTTATCGGTCCGCCGTAATCAAACTTTTCTAATGATTCCAATTTGAAAAATCAATAAAATTTCTAAAAATCCGAAATTATACTATGATTATTAATTTTTTTAACGAAAATTTGATAGATCTTCTTGATCGTCGCCACGAGTCAACTTGCCAAGTTTCAGCTCGATTGGATCACGGGAAAAGGGTTGAAAATCAATCCAAAGTTTTTGTTGACGGCAAGCAAGCAGACGCCACGAGTTAATATAAAGGGAGTAAAAATACAGCCAAACCTCGGTTTTCAAACATAATCCGTTCCAGAAGACGATAGACTTTTTCGAAATCCGAATTAATATATTTTTATTATTATTTATAAAAATATATAGTCGGCCGTATTTTGAAATAAGCAATAATGGTATTTCTGTATCTTGACAGTTATTGTATAATATTGCAATGCCGCCAATTTTGAAGTTTTAAGATTGATAGGTTTGAAATTAATTAATTCAATTCATAATTGTGAATAAATTAAGGTTTGTTTACGTTTCAGAGCTTTATGTTTGATTAAATTCGTTAATTTCAAACCTGTCAAACTTAAAGCGTCAAAATTGGCGGCATTGTAATGTTATATAATAACTGTCAAGATAAATAAATAGCAATATTGCTTATTTCAGAATACGGCCGGATGTCATATCATTATTTTTAGTATTTTAAAGTTATTATAGTAATAAAAATATTAATAAGTTAATTCCAGCGTAATGAGGTTGAATAATAAGACTAATCCGCCATATAAATATTTTAATTATAATGTAAATATTTCGTAGAAAATAATGCACGTGAATCAGAAGATACAGAACAAGAAGGGAATTACTAAAATGTGATTTTAAAAGCTCTGAATTAGTAAATTTCCAATAAAAATTATAATAATGTAACGTCTCTTGAAGCGAGAACAAAATTGCATCCTCAAAATTATTAACATTTCAAAATTAGCTTTAGCTGGTTTCAAAGTTTACGATTTTTGTGAATTATGTATTTCAAAAAAATATATGGTAGTGTGTTAGGTTTGACGCAGTGGCCTTCTGCAACGAGGCTCGAACCTTGACCACTAACTAGATCAGTGGGGGAATTTTTCAACCACTAGACCAAGAACCTACTAAATTTTTCCACAAGAAGTAATGTAGTATGTAGAAATATTTATTGCATACAATTTCCACAAAAACACATAGCGCAGCAAGGTGGTTAGGAAGTCGGAATGGGAAGATGTAAGGAAAGGAGGTGAAAGGCGAGTTTCTAAAAATCTGACCAAAAGGGTTTTTTTTTGTTTTTTTAATTTTTCAAATATTTATAAATTTAATTTAGCAAATAAAATGTTAATCTGTTATAAAAATGCTTTTATAAAAGATTAACATATTATTTGCTTAGTGAGCACTGTTAGAGTATTATTTACTAATTTTTAGATATTTAAATTTTTTATTAAGAACCTTCTCGGTTTCCCAGATGGGAAATTCTACGTCCCATTACTTCTTTAAGACAGAGCTATTTTTTTTTCTTTTTTTCTTTTATTTTTCTTTTTAACCTATCGCACCAATAATAGAAAATCCTCTGCCATCCTCGGTATACACTCGATTGTAATAAATAACGTTTAAATATAATATATACTTTTAATACAAAATATGAAGAGTATCGTCATATGGTGAGGCAGATACTAGAAACTCTTCATCCTCTCTAATCACCGTCGCCCTCCATGTACATTATATACATTGTACGTATTAATTATTATGGCTACTAACTTTTACTCCTTATTGTCACTGAGTCTTTCCTGTGTCGGTTTAATTAATATTTATTATTACTGTCTTCCTCTTGGAAGATCAAATAAATAAATATAAAATTAAAATACAGATAAACAATCAAGTGGTAACATTAGCATTTATGTTAAAGCTTCGTAATTGTTTCCGTGTAATATTAAAATAATAAAAATTACGACAGAAAAAACAAGAAATACCAACACGAATATGTGAATTTATTGCAATGGAGTTGCTGAGTCAGACAGGAAGCGGTGAGAGAAAATCTTCACAGTAAAATAATGTTCGTATTTCAGACAAGTAAATCTTGTCGCGTCACTCAAACGACTAAGACACACGGTCTCGGCTAACTCCTGTGTCGGCACTGTCGACGCGAACGTAGCCGAAGGTGTCATTGCCTTTAGGAGCAACCTAGCTCAGATTAGTTGCTCGTCTGGAACTGTGTGACAGAACATACAGCATGACACAATAATTCGATCCGACGACAAAATCGACCACAATCTTTGATGAAATGGTCATCTACTAAAAAGGAATAAATTATAAACGAATAATGAATAACAAACGCGAAATAAAATTTTGACAATTATACTGCAATATGCACGCCTAAAAAAAATAGTACATTGATGAATGATAAGAAATATTAAATCAATCGATGAACCGATTCTTTAACATGATTTTAGAACATATTACTATGAATTATTAGAAAGACAATAATTTGTAAATGCCGAATTTTTAAAATAATATAATCAGACCGAATTTTCAACAATGTATAGTTATTAAAATCTTAAATTGGTGAGTATACATTGCGACGTGGAGCTGGATTTATAATTTATAACTTTAATACGCGAACATAATTTCAAAACCGCGTTGAGAAACGTTGCTACGAAGATTTATCTGATATGCCGCCCGTCATATTAGGTCCTTACATATGAAATTGGCGTTTTGCGTACAATTTGATCTCAAATATCTTCTCTTTGGTTAGGAATTCCAAATCCAAATTTATACAGCTATTTACTCATGTTTTTGTGTTTTGAAAATTATAATTCATTTGTTTTTTCCTCAATTGTTTTTTTTTTGCGTCACTCAGTTTACAAAATGAAAAACTTGAAATATCGCGTTATTTACGAGTACGAGTTCCACCGTGGCACCAGTGCTGCAGAAACGGCTCGAAGGATTAATGATGTGTATGGCGACGGTGCCGCAAAAGAAAACACAGTGCGTTTTTGGTTCCAACGTTTTCGTTCTGGAAATTTCGACCTGCAGAACAAGCCCCGTGGACGGCCGGAGACCAAAGTTGATAATGAAGAATTGAAGGCTATTGTGGAAGCGGATCCATCGCAAACCACATCCGAGTTAGCTGCAGGCTGCGGTGTTAGTGATAAAACTGTTTTAATCCACTTGAAGCAAATTGGTAAGGTGAAAAAGCTTGAAAGGTGGGTACCTCACGAATTGAGTGAAGCAAATCAACAAACGCGCGTTGACTGCTGCGTTGCATTACTCAACCGGCACAATAATGAAGGGATTTTAAATCGAATCATTACCTGTGATGAAAAGTGGATCCTGTACGATAATCGGAAGCGCTCATCGCAATGGCTGAACCCTGCCGAACCAGCCAAACCATGCCCCAAGCGAAAATTGACTCCAAAAAAGTTACTTGTGAGCGTTTGGTGGACTAGTGCTGGTGTCGTTCACTACAGCTTTCTTAAATCTGGCCAGACGATTACGGCAGATGTCTATTGTCAGCAACTGCAAACCATGATGGAAAAGCTAGCTGCTAAACAACCGAGGCTGGTTAATCGCTCTAGGCCACTGCTGCTTCATGATAACGCTAGACCACACACTGCACAACAGACGGCTACCAATTAGAGGAGCTTCAATTGGAATGTCTAAGACATCCACCGTACTCTCCGGACCTTGCCCCAACAGATTACCATTTTTTTCGAAATTTGGATAACTTCTTGCAAAGGAAAAAATTCAACTCCGATGGGGCAGTCCAAACCGCCTTCAAAGATTTTATTGATTCCCGTCCGAATGGTTTTTTTAGTAAAGGGATCGATGAACTACCTATGAGATGGCAAAAGTGCATAGATAGCAATGGTACATACTTTGATTAAATAAATATATTATAATAATAAAAAATCGGCTTTATGTTCCTCCCATACTAAACGCCAATTTCATATGTAAGGACCTAATATTAGGGAGCAATCGGAACCAAGTTCCAGCCGGTCACCGACTGACCAGAAGTAGAAATTAAGAATGTGACGACAGACGACAAGAATTTACAATTTATTTTAAATTTGAAAATAAGCTATACATTGATTTAAATATAAAATTATAAAAGTAGTAAGTTGGGATGGACGTCCTCGTATAAAGAACTAAGTAAATACTTAATTAAAATTCAGAAAAATATTAATTTTTCGATGATTATGGATATTGACTCGTACGAAGACTAACTAACTAACTAACCATCACGCCGTTTCCCCGCAGGGGTAGGCAGAGAGGATTGAACGCCACACTCTTCTATCCTGGCACACCACTTTTGCTTCGGCCACATTCATACATCTTCTCATACAAGTTCTACGGTTGTTGCGGCTTTTAACGGGGCCATCCTCAAACACTTGTTGTATCTGATCGTGCCAGATCTTTCGCGGACGCCCTCTATTTCTGTTGCATTCAACACTCGCCTCATATATTTTCTGAACCATCCTTTCCTCGTTCATACGTTCCACATGACCAAACCATCTCAGCAATCCTTTCTTTATTCTATCTACCACACCACAGCCAGCATTGCGTAATAATGTTATTTTACTCTTAGCCTTTATAAAACTTTAAAGGTGACTTCTTCCGAAGTTGATGCCGTCGAAAACAATAAATTTATTTTATATTAACAATGGTAGTTATTACTTTTTAATACGATCACACGAAGAGATTATTAGAATCCATTATGGCGATATATCTTGGTAGGGCTTTCGTTGATATTTCAGACATAACCCGATCTGATCACCATCCATAACATCTGCCGGGAAATCCTCCAACGAAGACATAGTATAATTTTGTAGCAAAATTGCTACATAGTGAACTCAAAATTTGTAAACTCGTGGACGCCAAGTTCGCGGATAATAGCGGGAATCGCGATCCTGTTAAACAAACCAACAAAAATTATCCACTATCATTTTGCAAACAACATACTGCTTCTAAGAAATCAGTAAATAAAGTTAACAAACAAATCATACCCGTCCGGGGCCGCAAAATAACTCGTGAGATCTCTCTGATCGACCATCTTCAGAATGGGGACTTGTCAAAAAATGGTTCTCTAATTCTGACCTCTAATTCTGAGAAAAAATGACCTAAAATAGATAATCGCGAGCGCGTCAAGCAAACTAGCCCGACACGGGTAGGTACTTTTATTTCAGAGCGGGGCATTATGTTGCTCAACATAATATAACATCATATTTTAATCAAGTTATTATTAATTATAATTTAACTACGTATAACATCATATAAATAATAAACATTTAAGAAAAAACTGTGTTAAAAAACATCGTATTTTTTACAAGTTATTTTTTCCTTGTCAACATACACTCTCATTGTGCTAAAATTAATGATTTAAATATTAAAAAGTTTAAATTTTAGTTATTTTATTTAAATTTCAGTTACATTTGATCATTATTTATATTTCAACTTTGTGAAACACTTAAGGAAATAGATGGGAATTATGTCTCTATAGGAGGTGTATCATTTTGCGTACTATTATCAGGGCACTGAAATAATAATACATAATCTTCTTCTAGAAGATAGAGTTATGCGATTATTAAAAATAATAAAATCCTATACACTTAACATATAGAAATAAATTAAGATTGTTCATCCGGAAATATTATGTAATGCTTACAATATAATGGTAAGAAAACAGTTTTCTTTTTTTTTTTGGTCGCAATCCTAGGATTGGTCTGCAACAAGCACTCGCCCAAGAAAACAGTATTTTGTTAATATTCCACTAAAAAATTTTGAACACTAAAATTTTTAATAAGAAGGAAGATTGGTACTAATTAATTAAATATAAAGCGTTATTTTCCAATAAAATTTTTAAAAAATATTTCTGACAGGGTGAGTTTAAAGGGATTCATATGTTTGTAAAGAGGAGGTGTGTCGGTTTGCATTTTACTCAAGCGCTCGAACTTCGGTTAAATCTGTATGTATTATGTACCCATACAATAATACGTACATATCTGTGCAAAGTAAACTCTTTTCGTCTGAACGCGAGGTAAATATTTACTATCGCGAAAGTTTCAGAGAAAAACCAATTGCTCCTTTTGCGTGACGTAAATTATGCGCTATATAAGTCACATGGACCTTTAGCATAATCAGAGAGGTACTTATTATCTATTATAAATATTGGAATTTTGTTTAATTAAAGATTACATAATCAAGTATCATCTATATTATAATTGCTCCAAAAACGACGCATGTAGTGCGCAACACTTCAATTGCCAGTTACAAAAAATAACGAAATTATATGAATAAATGTTAAGTAGCAAGATCTATATATTATTTTAAAATGCAATGAAATATTATTTAATTTGTAGAAATTTTACATACATTATTTAATACACAAGTCACTTAGAAAACGAAATTTAATAATAAATTATCATTACGCTTATTTTAATGTATATATTTGACATTTAATTTATTGGTGAAAAAATGTATGGTTAGAGATGTGTCGCACTCAAAAAACCAGAAAAATTTGACTTTATAAGTATGCATTTACATTCTGGGCCACGCAGCGGCCAGTACGGCTAGCAGGGCTAGGAGGAAGCAATGTGTGATAGCCGATTACTTAACTGATAGTTATATTTGATATATAGTGTTTAAAAAAGTGTGAACAACGTTAATCATTTGGGCAATATTTTAAAATTGTTTTAAAAAAAAGGCGTTTCAGCAATATTTTAAAAATTCTCGCCTAGTATTCAAGAAATCTACTTGTGGAAATAGAAACAACGAAATAGTTTATTTTAAAGATAAAGGTGAATTAAAATGTACACCTTTATTTAAATGCTTGAAACAAATTGAAAGTTAATGAAGGAAGTTGATTCACGCAAATTGACGTTCATTTTGAAATTTATTTGACATTTATGAATTCTATACTTTAGGAAGAACTTTTAACTGCCTGTAGAAGTTAGCCCATCTGAGTCTTCTAGTCTTTTCAAGCAAAGGGTTCTTCAATAAGAATGATTTTGTTTTAAAATAAAATTAAACAAATAAGTTAAAGATAAGACTATTCGTGAATTCGTTGAATCTACAGAGTATAAAATTGTACAGAAATGAAAAACACTCCTTTGGGAAAGAGGATTGGGACACAGCGGAAGTACGTCTTAAAAATATATATACATATATATAAAGTATTTAGTCGGCACGACACAAAATCTTGAAAAACCATTGAAAGTTTTGTTTTCCCATCAAAATAACTGCTTTTTCTATGAGTACCTATTCCTTTTTCGACATCAAAAAATACGAAGCTCTAACATAGTTCCTCTTTAAGTGTGAGGTTAAGATTATTAAAAGTTTTAAAGGACATGTCCTGAAGTAGCGACGCTGTAAATCTTCACGTCCGTGCAATTTTCCACCTCGTGGGGCAATCACCGCCTTCGAGAATCTTCCGCGAGCCCAGGGTCGCCAGCTGCTGAACCGTAATAAGTCATAAGAACCACAACATTCTATAACATTTCTCGTTTTTATGGCTGCAGGGTAAAACAGTACAATTTATAAAATATTCCTTCTGGCGAAATATCCAACAAAATAAAATGTTAGGAGTTTTTTTTACAAGTTATACAGGTTGATTTTTTGATCATGGCACTCCAAGAATATATTGTATAACGACCCTTGTCAATGTATGCATTATCGCGATAAAACGTCAAAGTTATATAACTGCTTCACGCTAAAAAGTAATGCAGCAATGCACTCAACGTCAGTTGAGTTTGGTTGTGTTTAGTATTCGTTATGTATAATATTAGTAAGGTTTGGTTATGTATAGTATTAGTTGCGTACATAGTAATGATTATGTACTTTGCGAGTAGTGAATTGTGTCAAAAATAGGAATATTTAACACTTCGATAGTAAATATTATTAAATTATTTTTAAATCTTTAGCACAAGACGGGAACATGAAAGCACCTTATAGAGTCTTTGGGCCCCAGACATAAAAAGGACCAAGGGATGAAGATAATGTTGAAAGACAATAAAGTCGTTCATTAGGTACTTTATTTGCATTAGTTGATTTCTAATGTATTGTTATAGGATGCTGAAATTAAGAGAAACCGCACATAATCGAGATATTTCGAACTGTATAGTTTTAATTATTTGGAGGTTGCTGGAAAATACACTAGAAACTTCTAAAAAATCGAGAATGTAAATATGAACGCACGTGTAGACGCACAGCGACACAGTCGTTTTAACATTTCGACGGCTCCTACGTATAATATCGTAACCCACAAAGCGACGATTTTGAGTTTGTTGTGTATTTCACATGTTTTTAATTATATATTTAATTCCTAGAACGAAAAAAAATTTTTTTTTATAATAATAAAACGTTATTTATTGCAAAATATTTATTTTTCTTTCTTGGAATTAAAGATATAATTAAATACACATGTGTATACACAAAAAACTGAAAATCGTCGATTTTTTGGGTTACGATATTATACGTAGGAGCCGTCGATTTGACAAGTGACGCGTTTTAACAAGTGAGACCATAGAAGTGAAACCAGCGAACCAACGGCAATCCGGTGGGCGTTATATTCACCAGCGAAATAAATTACAAGAGTACCTGCCGGGCGTTCCATAGTTTTCGGTAGAAGAAAAATATTCTACAAGACAAATACCTGTAATATAACGACCATCGACTGACGAGTGTGAAATTAGTGCCAATTATATAAAACTGCTCCAGTTCGTTGTTCAGTGACTGTTGTAATTAATAACAACATTAATTAATTTCTAGTATTTCATTTGTCTCCCACTGCCGCGATCCGGCGACAGCATTACATTACACCTCACACATAAAAAACCTCACTAAACGCATGCTGGCAAGGTTGCAAATTTAAGAGTTTCCGCTAAGTGAAATTGTGTTCATCCCTGAAAGTGCAAACGATTGCAGTATTTTGCTGGCACCGAGCTAGGGGTTGTTTTTATGGTAAACAGAAAAGTCTTCCATTCTGCCGGGGACGGGGTTTAATTGAGCGTGCATTTATTATGAACTGCAGGCGCTTCAGTTCAACTCTCGGTTCGGCTCTCTCGCGACAAACGCGGGACAAACAAACTGGTCTCCTGATTTTACGGAAAAGAAAGCACCGAGTCACAAAACAAATAAATAAGATATTTGCGGGATGATATTCCTCGGAAATGTATATTGTCCCGTTTCAAGAAAAGTGATATTCCATTTTCCGTCAAATTAAAATCAACGTAGACCGGATATTATGAATGTTTAATAGCAAAGAATACTAAAGAGATACTCCATCTTGTATACAGTCACTAGAAATGTTAGTAGTTTTAAAGAATAAAATTGTTGTATAATATATAACAGGAGCCGAAAACATTACTAATGTTATTGATATTAACATAACGTCGCTGTATATATAATTAATTCTATGTGACGTTTAAGTACATTCTGAGATAAACGAATTAATTTGTTTTAAAAAATAATTGCATAGACTAGATTTATAAAAATTATTTTAAATAATTACTAGGCAGACTTTCCAGATAAACAGCAATATTTTTTTAAGTATATCCCCATTATTTAAAAAATCGAAAAATTCATTCATTCATCTAAGAAAGTACTAAATGGATTTATTATATATACAGCGTTGATAAGACCAATTTTTTGTAAAGTTTTGTAAAGAACACCGATGCTTTAAGATTTTAAAATACAGTAATAAATACTGAGTACGCCCATGACTAAAGCCTTCTTGAATGCTAAAGAGGACTTCTGTAGATCATTTTAATTAATCGTAATTAAATATGAATCACTACGTCACTGATGAACATAAGACCTACATAGGATGCAAGATCTTGAGATTGCCGAAGCTAAAAAAAATATATTTTTTTTTTAGCTTCCGCATTCTGTTTAAAAAAATTCTCCACGGAGAAAATATTTTACGGAGGCCAAAAGCCACATGGGGTATCTAGAGCGAATCGTGATGTTGATGAGGAAGAATCAATTCACAATCTAATAAAAACTGTTAAAAAATTTGAAATTATGTAGCATTATCTACATTTGAACGACAAACGTAAAAGAAATCACCCCTTGTAGAGCGAAGATGTTTTATTTTGCTTCTTTTAATGGTTCTAAGGACTATTTCAGTCTGTGGCCGACTGCGCATGTTTTCTCCAGTTGTCTTGTTTCACGAACTGCGGTCTTCCAGCAGGCGATTGCATTGCGCTTTTGCATACATCTGTCGCCCATCTAAGCCTCGAGCATCACATAACCAAAGTAAAAAACTTACTCAATTTAGATTAGAGGGTAGTTATACTTAATTTCTGGCCACTTAAACATACAGAAAATCCAGCATGAGTGCGGAAATCGTAGCGCCGTAGTCACACCGTCGGCGATTTTAAGCCACTAATCTAAGTGTATTTCGGAGAATTTTATCCTCAAATACTTACTTGTGTTGCCTTTTATGTTTCTCCACGAAGCTTCAAGACCCGCATTTGTACAATACTATTGGTCTAATGGTCGCGTTTTAAATGCGGAAAGCGAAGACTGTTGTGCAATATTTTTTTCAATGGAAAAGAAAACTGGGGGGTAAAGAAAGAAACAGAACCTAAATAATCGGAATCTAGATATCTACACATAAATATTCGTAGCAATTTAAATTTTGCAATAGTACATATTAAATTTAATATTAATTTCAAAGTATGCAGTTATTATAAC
This sequence comes from Agrypnia vestita, assembly GCA_016648135.1. Lineage (NCBI taxonomy): Eukaryota > Metazoa > Arthropoda > Insecta > Trichoptera > Phryganeidae > Agrypnia > Agrypnia vestita. The sequence goes on from JADDOH010010534.1 coordinate 27,374, forward strand.
TACATTTTTTAATATAAAATATTTCAATAATCTTAAAAAACCAGACTACTAGGCCAATTTTACTTGAAGCTTGTCTGCGGGTTCATAATTTCAATTATCGAGATTTAAATAATATAAAAGTTAAAATAATATTACGAATATACAATTAAAAAGAAAAATAAGAAAAACCGTTGAAATAATACCAAATAACATGCACTAAATACTTTTTTTAGAACAATTTTACAAATACAAAATATTTTATACTAACAAAAAAAAAAGGAATCATAAATTTATCTTTCACGTAAACTCTGTTATTTAATATCCACAATCACTTTCAATACTTATTTTGTTCGTGTTTTTTGGAATCTTTATTAAACAATATTGTATTTTTTGGTAAAGTAAAACCTAAGCACTTTTACGAATGAGTGCAACAAGTGCTTATGGCTTAACAATTTTACTATAGCTGTTTGATGATTTTAAATATGTTTGACATAAAATAATGAATCCATGATCTGGTGTTCTACGCCAATATCGACGACACAAAAGAAAGGCTTTGGAATTATGTACATAATGAATTATGTAAAAACTCATCATTGACTTTTTGAATGTTTCATTTAATATACAAGTAAACAACCTTTATCTCTTTCTACGTAACAAATAATTTAGAATAAATAAATAAATAAAAACTAAAAAAAAACTACACGATAAATTAACCAAAATATTTACAATATTTTATAAACAAACGTATTTCAACATTTAACAATATGTACAATAATTTTATTCTTCAAGTCAGAAATATAACGTATTTTTTTACGTGAATGGTTCGCCATTTTTCGCGATGAAGTATCCTTATTTTGTATAACGCTTCCAGGAGTGATAGTGGGTGATACTATAGAAAGTGGAGATTCGTGTTTAGAAACGAAATTTAGACGTATTTATTTTGACCGTGGTTTAATATCGAAGTACCTTCAGTGATGCCGACACCGCCGAGTGATGGATTAGGCGGGAAACCATCGGGATTTTTCCGGCGATAAACAAGACATAAGAAGGCTTCGCAGGAATCTCATACAGCACAGTTTCCTTACATCGCGTGTATGGACCCGTTAGATTAATTTAAAGAGGGAACATTTTTTCAAGGCTGTTTTGTAATATCACTTTTGCGAGGTATTATAATAGCAAAATCAGTAATATCTAAAATAATAAAATAAGATTTTGAGTGCTGTCACCGAGGATTACTAATTTATAATGTAATACTTAATTCCAATCTTATCTCTTCCAAAATCACATTTCCTTTAAATTTACAGGCTATATTTTCTTTAAAATATTAAATTTATTACATTATAAAATATTAATCCTCGATGACGGTTTTTTTATATTGCGCCTTTGCTTTTACACCCCACATATATAGTAAGGTAGTTGTCATCAAGCCTTTTCTTTCCATTTCTGGAAGTAGATAGAAAATAGGGATTGTCTCCCAATTTTGTCGGTTCATTATTATTTGCTGATATTTATTTTCACACTATTTATTTATTTCGTGAGTCAAACGACTTTTAGGTAGGCCTGTTGGGCTCCTGATTTACCTCGAATATAATTGGATGACTACATTAGTCAAGATTGTTCGTATTCCGATCGATATGGCTTGCCCATTGCCATTTTAAATGCGATATTTATTTTTCCAACTCTATTTTTTGAGAGTCCATATTTCGCAACCATGCGTGAGCACAAGAAGTATGCATTGGTTTTTTCATTTTAGACACGGTGGAAAAAAATTGAAAATTAAAAGCAGACATCTGAATGCACTCTAGCCCAGCTTCTAAAGAACTTTTTGGGATAGGCCACCCGCTATGGAAAATTGTTAGCCAAGGTAGACATAATTTTCGGTGCGTACTGGCAATTAATATTTGTTCGTGCAGGATTTATTTTAATATCCCAAAGGAACGACAGTAACAATTTATTTTTGTGTTCATATTGAAGTAAAAAATATGTTTCACAAAGATTGAAAGTCGAATACATAAATGTCAAAATGTTCAAAGACATTCACGAAAACGTAAAACTTATTTATCTGGCGTATATTATATACAGGTTTGTACATGCATTTGCGTAGAGTAGATGATATTGGGTTATTTGTTTCAATTAAGTTAACGTACAAAAAGTGTATGTCAGGCAGAATATCTGGAATCACATATATACCCTGGGATAAAAATAACTGAGAGAACGGACCTACAGCTGCAGAAAATAAGTTACAGGTACAAAAGATATCGATCTATTATATTCTTACTTGAAAAATTGATCATTGTTGAATATAATCAGTTATTTAATATCTCAAAAAACTTATTAAATTAATATGTGCCTATGTAAGAACGAGTGATCAAAAAATTTCAATAAATAAATATATTAATTAAAAATGTATACCTAAACGCATTAACCTAAAAATGATTACAAAAATTGAATAGCTTTGATGAAATTATAGATAGAAATCCATGAGACTACATTTATTTTTAAAAATTAAAAAAAAAAAATTTAAATTACATTGCACGACCACTGACCGAGTTTAAAATTTTTATATTTTGATTAAAAAAAAATTAAAATATGTTTAATTTATTTATTTTTGCAATGGCACATACGTAAATACACGAATATAATATAAATAAATTATGTTAAAAAACAGTATATTACATTTCTAAAACTTACTTAGTAGGTAGGTACTTATTTCGGAAACTTTATGTAAATTTGAAATATTCTTTGTTTGTTGATCGAGTAATAAAAGTATTTTATTTCTCAACATGTGATTATAGAGTTCTAATAACTTATTATGAAAACATGTTTTTTTTAATAATCTGGAGGAAAAGAAATCAATTTACTGATTTTCTTTATCAAAATTTTATACGTGAATAATTTTCCGTATCCAAAATATCCATTAGGCGATAATTTTTTTAGATAAATAAAGAAACTTTTTTTTTAATCTAGTAGAATAAAAAAATATTATTTTTCAAATATAAGAGCATTATTAAATATACTAAAATATCTTTATTTTCCTAGTGGTTGAGGTGACATTCTGATTTATGTAATTTGTATAAGCTTTGCATAAAATGATTAGGCATCTACTAATTTCAAAATGTTTGTACAATGGTTAAAATTTTCAAAGTTTTTAGAATGCTTTCACGACAGAACCGGTTGCAGTTTAAATAAATATCTTTCATTCTAAAACCGGTAGGCGTTTAAAGATAAATTAACAGTGCAGTGGTTTAAATTTACGCTAGTTAAATAGCTAAAAAAATCTCATACTGATTTGGGAGTAAAAATTCCCAGCTTATGCCTGTGTAAATAAAACTACCGTTATGAAAACTTAACAAAAAAGTTAAATTAGTCATTGAGAAATTTAAACCACTTTGTTTTTCAAGTTGTAAGGTAAACGAAAGCCCAGAATTTACTTCTGCAAATAAGAGTTTTAGTGCAAAAGTTTATCGATGGGTTACTGGAAAAGCGGTTGAAAAACTGGGGATATTTGCAAAGCCTTCAGAGGAAAATCCAATAATATAATATGCAGAATACAAGCAGTTCAGTTGTCTGGCGGAAATAGTTACACAACACCGGGCACATTCCGGATTAAGGGTTCGTGCAGACGTCAAGGAGGGTATTATTTATCTACGAAGAACAAAACCTTTGAGATTTGCCAAATTCGTGTCTTGCTCGGACAGTTGTGAAATTAATGAATACTTGAGCTAAGAAGGTCAGGTAAATGATGAAGAATAAAACCGAACTGAAGAATTGTATACCTTGCGATGTGTGGAGCGAGTATGATCCAGTGAGTGATATACGGTATAAAATGTAAGGAAAATCAGCACATTTAAAATGTTCAATTTTTAAGTTTCGGATAATTTAGAAGTGATGGAATGTAGGTAGGTACCTACTTATATTATTTTTGAATTTTTTGAGTTTTGGAAAATCGAACAATTTAAATCAAGAGGAAGCTTGGTTGAGATCTGTGAAAAAGAAAAAGAGTCTTCTATTGTTTTTTAAAGCGTCTTTTTGTATCTGTGCTGTTTTTCCAAAATATTACTGAAAACGGTGACATTTTTAGTTTGAAAGTAAATACTATCCGCCCAGTTTCCGTTTCTTATTTTGAATCAAGTGTTGCTTTAAGGAGATTTTCCGACCACGCAGAGTTTCAATATGTACGGTCCGTCTATTTTTGTTTGATTTTTCAAATTTTTGCGCACTTAATGAAAGAGTGAAAAATGGACGGCAACATAGCTTAACTATGCTGCAAGATTTTAAATGTAAGACAACATCGAGGGTTATTTGAGGAATCGAGAGCAATGAGTATTGTTGATCATATATTTATTTTGTTCCTTTATTGTTAGTTGAAGTTACTACAGACACCTATATGTGGAATGAATTCTTAGACCACGAAAAAAGAGTGATACATATGAGTCATAGTGTCAAAAGAGAATGATTGGATAGTTATACAGGTTGACGATTGCGACGGTAAAATCGGGCGCAATGAATTTCCACTCTGGCGCGCGTATCTCAACCGGGCCCTGTGCACTCGTAACCGTTAGAAGCTGCCGATATGGATTTTCAGCCCACAGCTACCTATCTTTGTCAATTTTGATAGCGGTGGTAAATTATATTGAATTTCAAAGACATCTTTAAAATTGACAATGGTCAATTCACCATCTGTGTTAAAAATCGCGTAATTTAAATGGCAAAAAAAACAATATTTTTAACGGTAAACGTACTTTTAAAGCTTAGAAACGAGGTAATGCTGGCTTTCGTATTTCAAGTAACACGCAATCGACCTTGAATCATCGCCAACGGCGCTAGAGTCCTTCCTCTATCCAACGAATTGTCTTTGATGTTCGTCTTTGTAGATTTTATGCAGCTAGCGTTCGGTATTTTGAATTTTTTTGTATTATAAAGAATCCATGCGTATCTACTTCAAAAGAAAAACTTGGTCTTAAGACAAAAATTACAAATGTACATGTCAGCGATAAAATCTCCGCGAGTCGTTCCTAGCGTTAGCTAGAAAAATCATTCAAATGTTCCTTGCTTAATTCGGAAATCCAAAAAACGTTTCCGCTGTCAAAAGTTCTTACAATGCACATAATTGCCCAAAAAGGCGTATCTTTTTTCGAAGACATGCAAATCTGAAGGATCGAAACGCTTTAATATTTGTAAATTAATTATCACAAGTAGCTCATTAACCATGCGTCATGTGCAGTGAAAGCAAGAACTTTCACTTTTATTACTGGATAAAAATCGAAATTAAATATTATGAAATATTAAAATCTGAATAATATTTTAATGATTGTGATTATTACGAGATATATCTCTTATTTCGCTTTATTTTCAAAATATATGCTTAAGTTTTCCTAAGTCATGTTTCGTGTTCTTAATGCACGCCCATGCATTGCGTACGTACTTACTTATGATAAAAAAAATAAAAAAAAAATTCTCAAAAGTTTTAAAACACGATAATGTCTTCGGCTCTATTTCGTCGCGGGAGACCAGCAAGTAAAATTTACATTTAAGAAAATCAGCTTAGCTTACCACGAAAAATAATGATGCGACATATATTTTTGTATGGATACTTATAATCTTTAAAGTAGAACTCAAAAGCTTCCCGTAGTGACAATTACTGACAGTTGCTAGGTTGCCAACCCTTAAATAAGTATTAAAAACTCTGCCCCCCGAAAGACAGATGAAAGATTATTTCTAAATTACAAATTGAAAAATAGACAGACCGTTGAATGTTTTAAAAGCGTAAGCACTCTGAAAAATGAAACTCGAGCAGAAAAATGAAAGGAAAATTAATAAAACACTACATCATATTATGAATGGTTTTTCATAAATTTTTGAATAAGATAAGAGTTCAGACTTCCGGCGTTGCTTGAAGAATGAAAGTGTCCAGAAGAAAGTTAATAATTAGGGATGTAGAAATCTGAAATCTGTGTAGACTTCCAGAACTTTCCAATTTCGGGGAGAATTATGTTTTCCGTTGGTTTCAATTAAAATTAAAAGTTTGTTTTAGGCCTTTAATTCATTTTGAATTCTGCTAGTGCTTGGTTGAGCACTGAGCTACCAGTAAGTCCGGTTGAGAGGCAATAAATACCCCTACATAGATACTTCCTTCAAATATTATCTTAACACTGTATAAAATAAACTGTTAAAATACTCTCTTTGTAGAAAACACCACTGAAGTGTAATTTTGGACAAATAGATTATGTTAAAGAGTTAAGGTTACGATCGGTAGACATATTTAACTGTAACTGGTTGCGGATATTACATATAATTTACGTCCTCGAAAGCAGTAATTAGTCCGCCCTCTACCTCCTCGGGTAAAGGTCGTCCTCCTGATGACGTTGAATAAGAATTCAACGAAACGTCGAGAATCGCTTCTCGGAAAAACATACGATTCGTATAGGTATTGTGTTAAAACATTTTGTACATAATCGAGAACGATCCAGCACTCTGAACGTTCTAGAATCTTTATTAATATATATACATAGACGTGTTTGAAATTAAATTTCTTTGAAACAATTAAAGAGATGAATTATTACAATATTTTGTTATTTTTGTTGAAATTAATAAAATAATGTTACGTTTTAACAAATAAGATGACTCAGGTTTTTCTTTAACACAGGAATCGCATTGGTATATTGATTTTCTAAAGTGATTTATTCAATATGTATCGACCAATATTTATATATATATATATATATATATTGATCGATACATATTGAATAAATCACTTTATAAAATCAATATGCTAATGCGAATTCTGTGTATATATATATATATATATATATCGATTTAATCAATATAATATATCATAGATATCTCATAGAGACGAAAATATTTTCTTGATGGGAAAGTAGGTATGAAAATCTTTATTTTTGGGTGTTTATTGGGCTTACGACTTATCGTATGGCTGGTTTAAGTGATCACTTTACAAAATGTAACTTTCGCCAATCCCATCCACGTTACATTGCCACAGCGCCCTCGCGGTGAGTACTCGCGAAAACGGCGCTATATAAATATTATCTATCAAATTTTTGGAAGTTGTGTATATGTTTAACTGTTTGTTTCATATTTTTACTACCGCAAATTGCAGTTGAACATTTTGTCACTCCCGTTTACCAGTAAAAAAAAACGAATTTCTTACTTTCCCATATAAAAATAGTTTAGTCCTTATGCGACATCTATCTAGGACTATGCAGTTTTAATGTGATTGTCTTGAGGTTAACCTTTTTACGAAAATGATGCTATAAATCATCCCTCCTTATTATTTATTATTACTCATGCTCTAAGTAACTAATGCACGCGACCGTTCATAGCAATTCTAAACGTCGTGCAAATTGCAATAAAGGCATAAACCGTACTTTAAACGTGATTCGATGAACTCCATTTGCCGTTGAAATTGATTGAATAAGTATCCATTGCAACGGCCAGCGGGCCATCGAGTCAGTTGCGGCCGCGAGGCGCGTCACCATCTGATTGGCTGATAAATTTACAGGCAGTTTGAACAGGCGTTGACGAATATGCATCGTGATACAGGGAGTGTTGAAGAATGTGTCAGTTATGATTATTTAAATCTACCATACAACGTAGTGACTGATTTCATTCCATCACACAGAGAGATGTTACATCGTTGAATAACTTATTTTAGGACGAAAGGAGTTAAAAATGAAAATATTGATTTTCAGGCGTATTATAGTAAGTATGTTTAATAATTCTAGAGAATATAACACATAGGTACGTTAAAAGGAATATTGCTAAAAAAAACTACATTTTAAAAAATAGAAATGAGAAAAAAACAACAGATGTTTTTAGTAGAGACCATAGAAATATATGAATAATTTCTGATTTTGAACGATAGATATAATATATATATATATATATATATAATATTATTATATATAACTTAAAAAAATGATAATGTGTGAATGTTCTTACGATGAAATATTCGTGAGTAATCACTATAGCTGACTTACAGGTTGTAATTGATAATAATGATTGAGAAAAGTGGACTTCCATCCACTTTTCTCATATATAAATTAGCTTCGTCTCTGTGAGACTTCTATAATTTATTCTTAATTATTTTAGGATGGTTTTCATTTCATGAAAAGGTGTCTTGTATGAAAATTAAGGCACTTCGGTCGAAAGAAACATAAATTTGATAATTTAAAAACAAGATTACATTACACAGATATTAATGGACACTATACAAGAAAGTGATATAAAATAAGGATTCTAAATAGAAAAAAAACATATATACAAAAAGTTTTATAAAAAGGCTTCAATAATATACCAGAAAATGTGTAAAAACAGAGAAAAATCCACATGTTCAGAAGGAGTGCGAACGTCATACAATAGAAGAAAAATAACATAATAATGAAATAAGTTAATATATGAATGGTTAAGGATATTATTATGTAACAATTAGCTTAGCAATGACAAATAGTTTTAGTCAAATGTTAATATAATTATTAGATTAAGATGGTATCTCCCGTTGGCACTATGTAAGATTCAAATGATTCTGAACGCGCCCAGCGGGCTCGCGCAGCTTCATTATTTCTTTGGTTTTGGCCCAGTCGCGCGCTCTCTTGCCATTTAGTAATTAAATATAGAAAAATTATCATGAAACATTCTAAAATAAATTTATTTCGGATCTATATAGCTATTTTTTATTTATTACCTGTGAACCAATCGAATACTCTCGATCGAATAAACCGCGAAATATACCTACATGTTTTACACATCAAACATCGAAGATAGTCCGGATGTTAGAGGCGGGTATCTTTAGTATATTCGTACACGTTCTAATTTTATTATTTATTCGAATTAAAGCTTACAAAGCATGAAGATCTTTTACAAAGTAAAAGATTAAAGCGTTTGAATAATATCTGCTCCAAACATCTATTAGTCGCTTACAATAATGTCTATAAAATTACTTACTTAAAAGTGATGTTGTGTGTGTTTATGTGTGCGTGCGTGCATATGTGTGAGTTTGTGTGCGTGTATGTGCGTTGTACGTTGGGTTAAATCCTATGAAATCATTATTTAAAGTTTTTGCTTAAGAATATACTTTGTGTCTGCGAATAAGTCTATGCCAAGGGAGTTCTCGTATTGAAAGAATAAGTTTATGATTCTCCCGATAACCGAGTTTTTTATCTAACATCTAAATTAGTGATTTTTATTGGTTCAATACTCTTAAACACCTTAATTTTTTTATACGGGTCTCAAAAAGCCACGCCCAAAGTAAAAAATATTTTTAGTTGAGGTGCATATTAATTAAAATATATTATTATTATAAAGCTGTAATGATAATATATTTTATGTACCTTAATGAACAAATAAAATCACACCAAATTATTGTGTGACATAATTTTTGAATGAATACTTATACGATAAAATATTATCGATGTGTTGCAGTAAGAATATACCTAATCAAAACATTTAAGAATTTTTATTTAAAAATCGTTGTAATAAATACAACATTATCATTGAATTTAATTTTGTGGTACTTTGTTCCATAAAAACCGTTTATTACTCTTATTAAACTTTAAATGCATAAATGGAAAATATTCCTAACTTGACTGCATTCGTTCCCGCAGCAGTCCTGATGGATGCGATATTTACGGCCATTTGGATCATCCGTTCGCGCTGCTATGCAGGGGCGATTGCAATCAGGATTGATTGCTTTTGTGCTACTTTCTGTGCAATAGCTACAATAATTTGTGGGCGCATTTCCGCATACTAAACCGGTGCATAAATAGCAGGTTCTGCTCATTTTGGTATTAGGTGTTTATTCTGTTCTTTCTTTTCATTTAACGATGCATTCTCAAGTATTTTCAACAATTACGAGTCATGATACATACTTATATAGAGAATCTCTATGAGTATGTTAAATTGTAATGTACAGAGCGGTTCCGCCACCAGTATAATGGCTCTCTTCAGTGTTGACTGTGTAAATGTGTCATATTTCGCGATGGTATGTTCAAATAAGCATTTTATGAAAAGGATTGCAAGCAAGTAAGGTAAACGGGTAACACAGAAAAAAGTTACAGCTAATTCAAGGAAGTTATATGCTCTCTGTGCTAAATTGTGTGAGGTAACATGCGCATCACTGGCTACATGACAATAAGAGAATGAGAGCCTCGTGTGTTGAATATGAACACCGCGATACGCTGGCGGCTTGTGTGTTCATCCTCGTTCACATGCTGCCGGAAAACATTACCAAAACTGCAAAACTGAAGGCAACACGCAAATGTCGAAATTACACGGTGTTGACATTTTAAAATTATTTTATTACATTTATTTTAAGGTTCGTCAATTGAATACGAATGTCAATTCAATACAATTTAATACAAATAAAATCATAAATACTTACTTCTTCTTCAAACACAACAAAATTATTTTTTGTTGACATTACAATTATATTTTGTTATACTTTATGTTATTCACTTAATGTTTTATTTTTATTTATATATCACTTTATTAATTGTTTTTGATAGAATTATACCTTATCTCCTTTTTTATTATTATCTATCAATCTAAACATGTTTATATACATTGTTTCTTTAATAGTACGTTGTACCGTGTATTAAATAAATAAATAAATAAATATTTTATAGAAATAAACTTTCTTTACACCACTTTATTGTTGAAAAAAAATCTGACATGTTTCAGAGCCCATGGCCCCTTCGTCAGGATAACAAGTGTATACTAACAAAATTAAATTTAAATATCGAAGTATAGATAATCAAAATATTAAAAAGTTATATATGGTAAATGAATAATAATAAAGTACCTTCTTAACATGAAAATAAATTTAAAAGATAACTATTTGTAAAAGGGACCTGGTTATATATAATATTCAATTTACTATTAGGTCCTTACATAAGAAATTGGCGTTTTGCCGTACTGGCAAATTTGATCTCAAATATCTTCTCTTTGGTTAGGAATTCCAAATCCAAATTTATACAGCTATTTACTCACGTATTTGTGTTTTGTAAATTATAATTCATTTGTTTTTTCCTCAATTGTTTTTTTCTTTGCGTCACTCAGTTTACAAAATGAAAAACTTGAAATATCGCGTTATTTACGAGTACGAGTTCCACCGTGGCACCAGTGCTGCAGAAACGGCTCGAAGGATTAATTATGTGTATGGCGACGGTGCCGCAAAAGAAAACACAGTGCGTTTTTGGTTCCAACGTTGTCGTTCTGGAAATTTCGACCTGCAGAACAAGCCCCGTGGACGGCCGGAGACCAAAGTTGATAATGAAGAATTGAAGGCTATTGTGGAAGCGGATCCATCGCAAACCACATCCGAGTTAGCTGCAGGCTGCGGTGTTAGTGATAAAACTGTTTTAATCCACTTGAAGCAAATTGGTAAGGTGAAAAAGCTTGAAAGGTGGGTACCTCACGAATTGAGTGAAGCAAATCAACAAACGCGCGTTGACTGCTGCGTTGCATTACTCAACCGGCACAAAAATGAAGGGATTTTAAATCGTATCATTACCTGTGATGAAAAGTGGATCCTGTACGATAATCGGAAGCGCTCATCGCAATGGCTGAACCCTGCTGAACCAGCCAAACCATGCCCCAAGCGAAAATTGACTCCAAAAAAGTTACTTGTGAGCGTTTGGTGGACTAGTGCTGGTGTCGTTCACTACAGCTTTCTTAAATCTGGCCAGACGATTACGGCAGATGTCTATTGTCAGCAACTGCAAACCATGATGGAAAAGCTAGCTGCTAAACAACCGAGGCTGGTTAATCGCTCTAGGCCACTGCTGCTTCATGATAACGCTAGACCACACACTGCACAACAGACGGCTACCAAATTAGAGGAGCTTCAATTGGAATGTCTAAGACATCCACCGTACTCTCCGGACCTTGCCCCAACAGATTACCATTTTTTTTCGAAATTTGGATAACTTCTTGCAAAGGAAAAAATTCAACTCCGATGGGGCAGTCCAAACCGCCTTCAAAGATTTTATTGATTCCCGTCCGAATGGTTTTTTTAGTAAAGGGATCGATGAACTAACTATGAGATGGCAAAAGTGCATAGATAGCAATGGTACATACTTTGATTAAATAAATATATTATAATAAAAAAAATCGGCTTTATGTTCCTCCCATACTAAACGCCAATTTCATATGTAAGGACCTAATATTTAACTTTTGACTTAAACATACAATTATTTACTTATTGTAGTTAAATAGAGCTGTGTAGAATTTTTCATGCATACGCTATACATTGTACAAATAATTTGTGCAAATCTATTATTAATTATTATTAAAGAGAACACATTCTTATTGTGAAGTTGAATTTCAGAACAAAGTTCTGTGAATTATTAAACAATTTTTATTAATCAATTAGAAAAGACTTACAGAAAAAATCAAATTAACGAAAAAGTATTTAAATGCCACCGGGAATCGAACCACGGACCTCACATTCCATCCGGGAATGGCGCGTTATCCATTTCGCCATGGCACTCGGGTAGCTTAACGAAAATTTTTCAACCTTATATGCAGTCTCTTTTTAATTGATTAACATTTTTATTCCATTTTTAAAAGCAGTCCACTTTTTATAATGCAATAGTCACGAATACTTTCGCGTAGCTGTCTCTAGAGGACGCCAGAAATTAATTAATTACATTTAATTTTTTTTGGAAACATTTGATAGGCTAAAATGTCTAAATGAAAATGAATTGTACACAAGGAAGTATCTTTATCTTTGGAATGGATATTAGTTAAATCAGTTGGATGATCTGGTGAAGATTACCGTTAGACAGGTGTGAACAGGTGGATGGAGTTCTTGTATTATTCGGACCACATACCTGTAACAATAAAAACATTAATTATTAGTTACATTGAAACATAATGGGATTGTTAATTTACAACAAATCAGCATAGAGAAGATGTAATAAGCAATGAATATATTCTTTTTTTTTCAATTGATTGAGCAACATTGTAGATTGATATGTTTAAAAAAAAAAAATATATATATATATAGAGAGAGATATATATATACATATATATATAGAGATATATATATACATATATATATATGTTAGTTCTAACTACTTTGGGGGTAACCCGCGTCAAATTCTGGTCGTCAGGACCAGTCGTCTGCCGACGTTTCGAACAGATCTCACTGTTCATCTTCAGGGCGCCTTGTCGATGAGCTGCTTCTCCAAAAAGCGTACAACCGTTTGGGTCCGGAGCTCACCGTCAAGTGAAAGTTTGAAAAATACCGGACCGGACCGGACCCAAACGGTTGTACGCTTTTTGGAGAAGCAGCTCATCGACAAGGCGCTCTGAAGATGAACAGTGAGATCTGTTCGAAACGTCGGCAGACGACTGGTCCTGACGACCAGAATTTGACGCGGGTTACCCCCAAAGTAGTTAGAACTAACATATATTGTACCCGTGAAAGCCTTAGATTTAACATATATATATATATATGTTAAATCTGAATATAATCATGTTTCAGAAATTACCATTCCATCATCAGGGTGTTGTATAGCTGTCAAAATATCAGAATGAAATGTCTTTTGTTTCTTGTTTTTCTAAATTATTTGAAAAATTATTTTTAAAATATTATTACTGAAATTCTTACTCGCAATTATTGAAAATTTTTTAGAATTGGGCTTGTAGTTAAATTTTATTGATTATTAATAATATTTTGTTTACTATTACATGATATACTAATTTCTAATGATTTTGAATTATTCAATTTCAGACCAAAATTATTGATGTGTAAAATAGAAGGTCATAAATTTTTATCAAAACCGTGATCATTTTCTAATAAATGATTTGCAAATTCAGAAAAATCATGATTATTCAGACATCTTAAATGTTTTTTAACTCTTACATTGAAATGTCGACCGGTTTTTTTTTTCAATATAAAACGCTGTACAGTATTTACACGACTGTTTACAAACACCTGAATTGTTAATTATATTATCTTTATCTTTTGCATTTATGAGTAGTTTCCCTATATTATTATTTGTATAAAATGCAGGTCTAATATTTTTTGGTAGATATTTTGAAATTTGATTGGAAAACGTATTAATATATAAAATTCTTCGCCAATAATCGTCATTATCATTTATATTTATCCGCGAATTGTATAAAAATTGGTTAGATAAATTATTATTTAATTTATTTTTTTAAATTTTATCAATTAATTCTGTATTGTATCCATTATTAAATGTGATTTGTTTTATTGTATTTAATTCAATTTCTAGACAAAATTTTATTTAAGAACATGCTTTATCTAGTAATGCATTCAACATTATTAAGTATTACTTGTTTCATTTATAGGGAATTATTTATTCTTTCCTAAGTTTTGATGAAAAATTAATATCGGCAAAGTCATGATGCGTGAATACTTCTGCATCGTTTCGTACTGCATTAAATTGCATTTGCGGTGCACTGTAAAGAGAGAAATCTGCATCTTGACAAGATTCGTTTCGTAAGTCTAATAAAATCTCTGATTTATCTGACCCTTGAACAAGCGGTGGAGATGCACTTTTAAATCGTCGCATTTAGTTGTATGAATTTAAACCAATGGTTCGATCTTAATAAGCAGGACCAGACGTCATCTTCTCCCACAATCTTCCATAGTGCTTACCAATGGCGTGCAGTGGGTATAAACTTTGGTTATGCTATGACCTACTATTATATAACTATAAGGGTATATTCATTTTTGATTTTCTTTAAAACTATTTTGAGTAGCTTCAATCCGCAAAAATAACAACACTATAAATGAGTATTGTAAAGAAGATTTTCAAAATAATTAAATATTTTATATATAGGTAATACGGCAAAAATTTTCAATATATTTCGCAGACGATTTATATATAATTAAATCGGGAATAATACTACTGTGTATAGTTTTCTGGGATATTCTGCCGTGTATATGTGACCTCTCTGGCAGCCCTGATGAAGACCCTGCAATGGGATCTGAAACGTTGGCCAGAGAGGTCACATATACACGGCAGAATATCCCAGAAAACTATACACAGAAGATTCTGAACGGCCGTGAAAACTTAAAAACATTTTATACGATTCTTTTCACAAAAAAAATCAAACATTTTATGATATCATCGATGGGAATGTCGTCGTAAATAATCATTATACCGTTGGACATGACAGATGGTATTTACATTCACCATAGAAATGAGAAATAGAATTCACACAAAAAGGTTTGGGTGGAATTTGTAAAAAATAACATGTCTGCAAGTCACCTGCGCGCAGTTCTCACCTGGCATAGGACCTTTCGAAGAAACACGCTATTCCGTGAAAAATTTACTTGTATATTACAAAAAACTCGCAGATATAGAGATAAGTAAAAATACACGGTTCAGGACGAGTTTTTTCTCGACTTGACTAGATCTATGGAACAAATTTATTGGGCGCAAACAAGTGAGATAAATTAAACATTGACGTGAGTTAGGTACAGAAACGTCGGAAATAAAACTTCTAGCCGTAAGACGAATTACGGCTAGAATTTTAAATCAACTTTATCTCAAGATAAGGATTATTTAATTAATATTTGTTTCCCAGAATCTTTACTAATGCACAGCTTTTTTGCTAGTACGCGCTGCACGCTTATTCTACTCAAATCTTGTATCTATGACTTTGACACAATATTGCTTAATTTCGGAATATTTTAAATTAAACTGCTTGACCGTGCTGACTTCTGAGGATCTTCATGTTTACGTGAGCAAACAAATCCTTCAGATAAGGAACAGAGTGAACAAGGACACAGTGAGACGAAACACCTGATAAGGGAAGAACCAGTCCATCTACCTGGATCCGGAGGAAGTCAAGGTGAGAGAGTGCTTCCTTTCATTGCTGATTGACCTCTGTACCAAATCCACTTCCCAATAACTTCTTCATTCTGCAGTCCGTATTTATACTGCGATATTTAAAATACATGTACTGCTTGTAGCTGACAAACACCCAAATACGATTGTTTTTACTCCCTTTCTTTTAACTCGTAGCGTTTGCTTGTCTACTTGTCGTCTTGTCTGCTTATCTGACGAAAAAACTTTGGATCGATTTTTAACCCTTTTCCCGTGATCCAATCGAGCTGAAACTTTTAAACAGACTCGTGGCGACGATCAAGAAGATCTATCAAATTTTCGTTAAAAAATAATAATAATTATAGTATAATTTCGGATTTTTAGAAATTTTAATGGTTTTTTCAAATTTGAATCATTACCAAAGATTGATTGACCCGATAAGGTAGCGGAATATTTTCTAAATTTGAATTACTCCGTCGGTATACATAATAGGTACTTCACTACGAATTTCGAAAATCTAAGTTGACTGACAAATGTTTTTAAAATTTAATCTTCAAAGCTTGAAGTGTTTTATCAAAGCTCAAAACATCTGACATTTTAGAAATATATTAAATTTCTGTAAGTTTAGTGTTATGTTACATGTTTTAATTCGTCTTTAATTTTTGTTTTATTTTACAGAGAAAGGGAGTATAATAATAACTTGGTTTTTATGGGTTACTTTTTTCAGAATTTATTTATTTATTTTTGATACATATTACATACACGCATATGCCAAACTGCACAGCAGTTTTACGGCATGGTTGCCTTCAATATTGTTTGACAAGTTATTTTTCAATATTTTTTTATAAGTAATATTTTTTTATGAAGATTCTATATAGAATAGGTCATTATACAGTATTGCACGATTTTTACAAATGATACATAATAACTATAAAGTAATGTAAGATTAGGCACATAGCTTTAATATATATTCTTTTACCTTGTACTTTTTTGAAGCCAATGGAGTTTTTTTGTCTTGTATCATATCGAATAATTTTTTATCTATTTTATTAAAGATTCTTGATTATATTATCTTTTTCTTTCACCGTATACGTTGTTTGTGATTGGTATTGGTACCTGCTACAAAATAAGTAACCAGTCTTTCAGAAGAAGAAGAAGAAATCCTTTCTCGATCTTTTTTTACATTTTGGAACTTCTTGTTCTTGCAATGTTGGCCGACACCATTCAAAAGTTGTCTAACGATGTTTGTAATTGCCTCGATCATTAAATGTTTCTTTATTTTTGTCTAGGCCCTTCTTCTCAATGTATCCCTCAAAAAAAGAAAGCTCATCTAAAAATGTTTTATATCATTCGTAATATGTAAGTCCAGCTTATTATCTCCATCAATCTCCAACATGACAATAACATCTCCAACATGCCAATTACATGTCAATAATATTTGCATTATTTATATTTCTTATATGCATTATCTTGCTATGCGCCAGAAAGAGAGGGCGACCACGGAAGACGTGGCTTGACCAGATTAACCAGATACTGGAAGATGGTCCTGTTAGAAGCCTGAACAACCGTCGAGTTTGCATGCGAAAATGTATGAATGTAGACGAAGCGAAAGTTGTATGTCAGGACAGAAGGGTACGGCGCTCTTTCCTCTCTGCCTACCCCCACGGGGAAACGGTGTGATGGTAAGTTAGTTAGTTATTTAGTTATATTTCTTTCCCTGATTAATTATGCAGATTTCACTTTCAGATAACTCTACTTACATAAACGCAATATTTTATTTTATACTATTCAATTATTATATTATACTTAAAATAATGCACGCATACACATAAATATGCTCTCACTTAAACAATAATTATTCGTATATGTATAACCTATCTAGAATTTACACAACATATTTTGTAAATTTTATTTTAAATTTGGATTTTTTTTATTCCTTTCTTATTTATCTTGGTCCCATTTCATCTTTTTCTCTAGTTTAATCTTATTGCAATTCACATAGATTTTTCTAGTAAACTCTGCGGATAAGTTTACAATAAGGATTTTTAAAATAAACACAAAAATTACTATATTAAAAAAACACATTCTTATTGTGAAGTTGCAATTTCAGAACAAAGTTCTGTGAATTGTAATTCCAAATTTATTAATCAATTAGAAAGACATACAGACAAATCAAATCCACGAAACAATATTTGGCTGCTACCCGGATTCGAACCACGGATCTCCTCCCATCCGGGGCCGGCGGATTAGCTAATTTTGTTTTAAATTTCACATAACTTTGTTATGAAAAAAATTGTAACTTCACAATAAGAATGTGTTCTTGAATATAATATATGTGTGTTGTATCAAATGTGTCCAAAAATAAAGAATGAATAAAACGGTTAGTTCTGGCGTCCCCTAGCGGCAGTAATACAAAGTAATTTGTACCTACCGCACCAGCAAAAGTGGATCTCTAAAAATGGATAATATATGTTAATCATTTAATAGGTGAGACTTACAGATAAGGGTTATATATTCACGGAAATATACAAGGCCGCTGCGCTGTAGTGTAATTGGATAACGCGTCTGCCCCGGATAGGAGATCCGTGGTTCGAATCCCAGTAGCAGCCAAATATTTTTTTGTGGATTTGATTTTTATGTATGTTTTTCTAATTGATTAATTAATTAAGTACTGTTGTATTTTGCTATTACTTTGTGGTTATTCATTATGAATATAATTAAACTAGTTAACTTTGTTTACACCACTAAAATTTAGTGGTGTAAACAAAGTTAACTAGTTTAATTATATTAATTAATTAGGTTTTTAATTTGGTCGTATTAGACCTTTGATTCAACAGCAAGAACGAGTTAATTTGTTGATTTGAAGGTCAACATTTATGAATCAATCTAAGCGTCTCCTTGCCTTATATAACTTGAATAACAGTTACATCAGTAATAAATCTGTTATTTTCTAAATAGGTCGGAATGACCCGAATGTCATAACGCTATTGATCAAGTCATAACAGATGTCACCAAGTAATGAGTATGATCGATGATCGCTGATCGTGGAATTAAGGGCACCAATTGTGAAGTACTCCTCTGTGTGGTCCTCGACGACTGCCAATGACAATTTTATAAAAATTAATCGATTTATTCAATAACGAGTATCGCCCTGCCACAGTTTGAAGACCGCTTGAATCAATCTTTGTGCAGCCCAATTTATTGATTGCGTCTTGATGATACGTGATTGACAAGCTTGCGAACAGGCACGTAGCTGTATGCTATTTAATTGTATTTGAAAAAAAAGTAGTGTAGGTGCCTACTATCGTCGTATGCCTATAACCGTAACACAGGTTAATAGGTAATATGTAAAATAAATCAATATGTTTTAGGGCACCGCGAAAATTGTGCATAAGACAACTGCGCGCAAGGCTAAAGCGCACAGTTGTCCCGACAAAAGCGCGTGGACTACTACGATAATGGAATGCAGAAAAAAACCTTAAAAAAAATCGTGAAAATAAAGAAGCTTTTAACCTCACCTGACCTAACCTATCGTAAACTAATAATGCTGGAAATTTTGGGAAACGGTCCATGAAAAAGTTTATCTTCATCAAAAATCAATTCAAAAATGAATTTTTGTAAAGCCAATCATTCAAAAACTAACTAAACTAACTAACTAATTAACCATCACGCCGTTTCCCCACAAGGGTAGGCAGAGAGGATTGAAAGCCACAGTCTTCTATCCTGGCACGCCACTTTTGCTTCGGCCACATTCATACATCTTCTCATACAAGTTCTACGATTGTTGCGGCTTTTAACGGGGCCATCCTCAAACACTCATTGTATGTGATCGTGCCAGGTCTTTCGCGGACGCCCTCTATTTCTTTTGCCTTCAGCACTCGCCTCATATATTTTCTAAACCATCCTTTCCTCGTTCATACGTTCCAAATGACCAAACCATCTCAGCACTCCTTTCTTTATTCCATCTACCACACTACAGCCAGCGTTGCATTCACGTCTAAATTTTTCTAACTAACTACGGATACAGTAAACCTTATCCTAAACGCTAGAATAATCTAGGAGGTTCGAAAAACCAGCGTTTGTGTATAATTAGTCGGAAAAAATATTTATTTGTCTTCTTCTCTTTGTGCCGTATCAGGTCCCCCTGACGTTGGCGATCACCATGGAAAACGCTTCCTGTCTGCCGCCGTCTGTCTGCGGAGCCATGACATCTGTCGTCTTCCTATTCCTCGGCGTTCTTCTATCTTGCCCTTCATAATTAATTGAAGTAGCCTATTGTTTTCACTTCGTAGAACATGACCCAAGTATGCGATTTTCCGTCGTTTTATTGTGGTGATCAGCTCGCGCTCTGCGTTTGCTCTCGATATTTTATCTTCCCAGGAGATTCTCAGCATGCGTCGGTGCAGCCACATTTCTAAAGCTTCCAGTCGGTTGAGCATATTTACCTTCGTGGTCCAGGTTTCAACCCCATACAGAAGTATGGACCATAGCACTTCGTCAGGCGCTGTCTAACTTGTTTTTGGGCACTTACAGTGTAACAATTTCTTTCAGACATTATTAAAGAGATTGAATTTACAATGTACAATTTGTTACTTATTAAAGAATTTACGCTATTTATTATTTATTTTAACAATTATTTAGAATTTTCTAACCACTTGTTGGAAACTGGCCACACTCTTAATAAAGATAGATCTAAATTTAAATACACCAATATCAACAAATTTTTCAAATTGTCCGCCCTGGGAACTTGAGAAATAAACAAAAAAATAAATTCTAATATTAACATCGTTAACAAAATAATAGCCCCGTGTAAGTCACCATTATTAACCATGTTCCCTCCCTCGCCCCTCCCACTCTACAAATCGCCCCCACCTCCTAAAGACACCTAATACAGTACTTTCGCATTTTAGATTAGTTTAAATAACGCTCGTTAATGACACGGACGTGTCGAAACCGGTAGCGTAAATTCTTCAATAAGCAACAAATTGTACATTGGAAATTTAAACTCTTTAATATTTTTTTTTATTTAAAATAATCCTTGTTTACAAATAAAGATACTTAATAGTAATTTAACAATAAAACATAAGATAAATTACACATTTTTTTTGTTTTGTTTAATTTGTGGATTATGCCACTCTACTAGGCTACGCCTGTCCCAGAGTGGCGTTATAGAACACAATTATAATATTTTTTCGAGTTCGTCAGTAGTATTTATTTTCATAAGGTAGTTATTATGTATCTACAGAGTATCAAGTGGAATGTTAGTGAAAGTTGAGTGAGTCATAAGTCCAAGTGTAAATATGTGTAGAATAATTGTTTAATGTAAAAAGGGTTAAAGTTTTGTTTAAGATTATTTTTTATTTTCCTTAATTAATTTATTTATATAGGTATATATTTTTATTTGAAGACATTATTATGCAATTACAGTAAGTAAATTTTCAGTTGCTGTTCTACCTTTGGAGGTAAGCCAGTTGTTTGCTAAAGCTTTTATTTTATTAATTGAGTATATTCTGAAGTCTGTTTTAAATATGTTAAATATTTTAGGCCCTATGTATGAGTAATTTTTCTGTCCATGTGTTGTCTTAGTTTTTGGTATTTCGTCAAGGTTTCGTAATGCTTGTCTAGTATTATGTGAACGCGAGTTACTGGTTGCTGTTAGGTGGTTTGTGTTTTTGATGTAGAAGATGAGGGTAGACTTAACGAACAGCTGTCTAACGTCCAGTACATTAAATTCTCTGAATATTTAATTTAATTTAATAATGTGTAAATTTTTTATTTAATTTTATTTATATAATTTTTCCAGAATAATTTGGGACGCAGCGGTCGGGGTACTTATTCCAGCACATGTCATGTTCCAGCATTCCTGGTCCACGCATGACTGGGCAGATCGAGGCCAAGAGTATTAAGAGTGATCAATGGTCGGTGATTGCTTGTGCCTGTGATGGACACAAAGTTGTTATAATAAATGAAACAGAAAATGAAATTAAATGATAATGCCCACGAAGCTGGGCACCGTATTAAGCTCAGCTGTTGTAACGAATAATACAACACGAATTTAAAATATGTACTGAGAAATAGACCAATGCACAGGGTGTTCATCAACATTACCTCCTGTGTGTCGGTGATGTAATCACCGACACACAGGAGGTAAAGATTAAAGGTAACGTAGGTCTACATGTCATAGAAAATATAAAATATCTACCTTATTTACCAAAACTAAAACGTCACACTTTTTGTAATCATCGAATAGATATTTTCACACCAAAATAACTAAATTAAACTGTTACGAATGTACGGATTTTTTAATTAAAAAATATTTATTCATTACACTCGTATTTTCGGTTAGTGTGTAAAAGAGAGTAGAATATTGCATATCGCAGTTAAATCGAGCAAGAAAGAGCACAGCAGACAATATCACAGACACGAGCAGACAATATCACACATTTCACGTAGGACAGAGATGGCGGTTGCTTGGGTTTCGGTGAAAGCGAAGACAATATCGAAAGAGTAAGGTAGATTCGCGTAACACGTGTTAGTCAAAGACGGAGTGCAGGCGACCTAGTGACCGCGTCGTTGAATTCAGTTGGTAATGGTACGTCAGCGGAAGCGCACGCAAATTCGATATGCCATGATTTTATAATAATTTACTAAAATAATGCAAATATGTATGTTTACCTTACATGATTATATAAAGGGACCTTTAAAAAGTCTTGTCTGTATCGTATATATGTATATTTTATTACATATTAAAAACTATGCCGATTTGTAATCAGGTAACGCTGTGTTACACCACCATTCCCGAAGGTATTTTTTAGCACAGTCTTTTAAGAGTTACTGCCAAATGCCGCAAAGTGATAAATATTGATGTCATAGATGGACAAAAGTATTTTTGCATGTACATACATATCACACACTGGTATCTCAAAATACATGATACAAATATACTTTAAGGTATGCTCTTAGTAGCTCTTTAAGGTATGCTTTAAGGTATACACATGCTCATTAGTGGCACGTGAGCGTGCGCCGTATTGAACTTCTTGAGCTACTGCTAATTAATAGCATGTGTTGCTAGCAATGAGCATGCTCATTTGATTTGCGGTTGGAACTGGTATCTTTTGGGCAGTTGCTTACAGGCTTGCTTATGAGCATGATAATGTAATTCGTGGCTAGTGTCGATTATCTATGCAATCTCCTCAGTCCGCGACAGACGAAACAAATATGGCGCGTTAGGAGATGACAAAACATTACTTTTCGTAACTTATAATAGGAATCACGAATGTCTGTGGAATATTCGGTCACCTTTATATAAAAATAATATAGCAAGAAATAATGCTTATAAAACTTTATAAAAAGACACGAATGATTCAAATCCTGCAATTATAATTGTAAAAACAAAAATCAAAAATATGCGGATGGAAACTCGGGAACGGTTTTGATTTATTGGTTCACTTGAATTTCTTATTTCAGTTTGCAAAGTTTTCATTTTGAACAAAAGCGTCTCTATTCTATGACAAGAGCATGCCGGTAATAAGCATGCGTGTTTGATTGTTAGCTTTGAGCTTTGAGCATGTATAGTTGTTAGAGCATGCTACTTTTGAGCATGCTAATAAGCATGCTAAAAATAAGCATGTTTTTTATTCTTAAAGGTACTAATTACCTTTAAGAATAAAAAAATTGTTTGTTTTAAAATATTCGTTTAATGCTGTTTTAGGAATTCAAATAAATATTAATTTATCCTTTTATATCGTCAACTTTTTTTTAATGTTATCACGGACGTGCCTTTGGGAAGGAAATGAAAATACTGGAAATTAATTAAGTTTAATTTAATACCAAAGTCACTGGATACGAGTTAAATTGTAGTACCGTTAATTTTATGGTCACTGAATGTCTCCAGAATATTTCACACACTTATTATTGTACTGTTCCTTAATTCGCATTAATTAACGCTACGTTTATCGCTTAGATCATTTCTGGTAAATTCCGTTCAATTTTCGCTCGCAGAAACTTCTCGCACCGGTATCACTTTATTTCGCTTTTGGTGGAATCATTGCTGGTCGTACTGAGCTCGCTCTGTTGGTATTATAGATAAATTCCTTAGTCAGATTTGTTGGAGACCGTGCGAGAGGCTTGTAGAATGTTCTAGACGTTTACAATGTAGTGTTTCAACACGAAATGGAATGTCATAGATTCTTCGAGAGAGAAAAAACCACATAAATATGAGCATAAAATATTATTCGCAACCTGCATTAGGTTCTGTGCATTCGATAAAAATTTGTTTCGAATGTTCACTTACTCTCTAAAACAACGAATACCTCCTAGTCAATCAAACTAAAGTGCGAACCATGTGAATTATAGTAAGCGAAAGGAATTAAATAATATAAATAACAATTTTGAATGTCCGTCCGTAACTTCTTATCGAATAGCTGATCTCATTCCGTTTTCAAAATAAGTATGATTTCAAAATAAAATGGTAACATTTACATGCTTTTTAAATAAAAAAAATCGGAATAACAATATCGATTATGTCATTGGTATTAATCAGTAATCAAAATACTTATATAGTTCTCTATGTAATAATGTCCGTCACTAACGCTACCAAATGGCAAAAATAATGATGAGGTGTGTAAAATTACATTAGATTAATATAACGGTTTGAACATCACTAGTGATCAAGCGGTCGGCCTCGAACAATACGTTGAACTTAAAATACTTATATTTGATTTATTCTTTGTTTTCATTAATAGAATGACTTGAGTTAAACGATGTCATAAATTAAGGATTGCTTCATACTTAAATAAGACATTTCTGTAAATTATTCTGTTAAATAATTCGTACTTCTTTTTAATTTTCGCCAAAATTATTCATAATCAACCTGTATATGTGTGTTTGTGTGCGTGTAGTTATGTGTCAATAATGATGATTAAGATATTTTGATGGAGGTATTACAAGATGAAGGCACATGATTTAGTTATAGATCATACGCGGTAAACGTGCATCGGAGTTTTTTTAAAATATTTTTTATAGCTACATACAAAGAAAATATTTATAAAATGACATATAATATATTTTTGTTGTATCTAGAAATTATTTTGAATATAAGAAATTTTTTAACCATTTTTATATCGGTCTATAATAGTGTATGGGAAGCTCGCATGGGGTGGAGCGCTCAATTAAATTAACTATTAATTTTGGAATCAAGGGTTAAAAATTAATTTAATGCATTTTAGGGGAGAGCACAAGTCTATAGAGTAGCTTGTTGGTCTTGTGGTTAGGATTCTCGCCTCGCGATCCAAAGATCGCAGGTTCGGATCTCACTCCAGACAAGCAAGTTAGTCCTACTTACACAGCACAAGCGTTTAGCTTAATTTGAAAATAGTAAGAATATTGATGTGACACGAATTCCGTGTTCACATATCTTTTTTTTTTTAAAAAATTCACTCGGAGGACAAACTTAATCATCCATGGGTATCCGAGATGAATCAAGTTTGGTATCGAATAGCATTGGACAGAGAAATTGGGTGAATTGCTGATGCTACTGATGACGATGATACAATCACAAAATTTGAGTCAATCACCATTATCTTTAAGTCGCAATCACTTTTGATCAATATTTACAATAATATTCAAACATTATCGCAGTGAAACTTATCCAAAATTCAATTTGGAAACCCCGATATAAAAGTACTAGAAATAAACTATATATATATATATATATATATATAAATATACTAGAAATCATTTTTTACAATCATTTTTTACAATCGAATAACAATCGTACGAACGAATCGAAAGTGCCAATTAATGCACTTTATTTAAAGTTAGGCAAGCAGCCAACTAATATTATATTTAGATTTATTTATAATAATCATTAAATTCCGTGAAAAATATGAATGTTAATTATAATTTTATATTTTATTACTCAAGTTTTGAGAGTATCAGAATCTTTTATTGAACAGTTAAACATTAGCCTTTATACATAGATTTGGTATAAATAAAAATAATTAATTGATTACCTACAGACAAATGAGCTGATATTATTCAAGTAAAGATGGTTGTAACGGAAATATTGAGAGGAGGCGAGAGGAGAAGAAACAGCAAAAGGAATATTATTAAGCAAATTAATACCAGAGTTCAATTTGCTTTTAATTACAAATGAAGTTCATTTTGAAGCCTTCAAATTGGTGAACATGTGTGAAGCTTTCATTCCTAAATGAAGTATTGCCCTTCGCTACAATACAGCGTGCAAATTCTCTTTACAAACGGTTCAGTGATCACATATTATTAATGTGAAATTGAGTACTTGACCCAAATTCACACGTCTGTTTCGTAAATGAATAAAAACGAAAATATTTTTCAAATCAATCGTGAAAAAATGCCGATTGAAATTTAATTTAATCGATAGGTCATCAATCATCGATGACGCCATCAACATCAACACGAGGCCGACAGCTGTCTCAATTATAGAACTCATTGTATCCCCAATTACATTCTGTTGAAATACTGCACATCTCATCATGATTTGTTGACGTATAGATATTTTAACTCTACGTGGATCAAACGGTTTGACATGCATTTACTGTGATTTGGTGAAATGTTTATGTTTCTATTAAAGAGTTACACTACCATATATTTTCAAATAATCGTTTCTTGTCGTTTTATCTTAAGGGAGAATACCTACCTACGAAACGCGAAAAAAGCCAATTTTTGTGAGGTTTTTTAAAGGAAACCTTATGATTTATGATATTGGTATAATTTCCTTGTGAAAGAATATACTTTAAAGAATATGTTAATTTTTTTTACAAAAGCATTTCATGTGTAATCATTAGAATAACAAAAAAACAAAAAGATGATCAAAATTGACAATATAATTTAGTCTTTGAATTAGGATTTTTTTAAAATTATTTATTTTTGACAAAATGGCGGGCGTTCGAATTTAAAGTATCGTTTTTTTAGGGAAAAATTCGGGTTTATTATGCCGATAAAAAAAATCCTACGAAAAATACTAGATAATTGTGTATAGAATAACCACTAGAAATTTCAAGTCGATCGGCTCAGTGTTTGAAAATTGAGCAGTGAAATAATCGTGAAATTTTTTAACTTACATAAAATCATCGATTCCAGGTCCATAATATAAGAGCACTCTTCACAAACATAATTGAAACAGGTCTAATGTTTCTATTATGAAAGAACCCGACTGGCATCTAATCGCGTGTGCCGCGACGCGTAATGAACAAAGGTATTTTACTATTTTTATTTTTTTTTATTTTTGCTTGAAATTTTCACCAGACATTTTTAAGACCTCAAGCTTTAAGAAATTCAAAAATTTTAAAATCTGTTCGAATGTTCTAAGTAGGTATTGCTTGAAGTTCTAAGAATAATTTAAAAAAAACGGATCGGACCTTTAAGTTAAGTTTAATGTTAAGTAAGCTCTGTTATACTTGAGACAATTCAGACATGGTATATTCAAGTACCACGCGATCTACCACTACTAGATTATTCGTTGTTGTCGAATTTCTTTTTAAGTGTTTCATTTTGAAACAAGATTACGGCTCAGGCAATCAAAGAACTTAGTCGAGATATATATCAAGAATAATTTTCATAAAATTTGGATAATCATCTGACAAGGAGTTATGGTGTCCAAAAACTAAGTTTTGCAGTGAAAACTGCAGCTACCAACCACGTTTTTAATTCCTTACTGCAAAAGCTTAGCAAACAGATACGAGCAACTTGACGTTTTTGCCACCGATTTTATAATATTAAAACCTTTTTTTAATTTTAATTAACAGATTACTAGTATTTTTCAAAATGTATTGTATTTCAGTTGTTGAGTGAGATAACTAACTGTTATGTAACATTTTTATTGTATTATGATTTTCTAAGCTTGTGTTATTGCTTTTCACTCTATATTATTATTATCATTATTATTATTATTTGAATTTGTATTATATTTTGCTTTTCTTAAGCTTCTGCTTTGCTTTTTAATTTTTATTATATTTATCTTTATATATTTGTTTTTGCATTTTAAGTATTTGCTTTCCATTTCATATTATTATTATTTTTATATGTTATTATTTTATTTTTGATTGTATTTCTTGAGCAATCATTTAATTTTCATTTAAATGTACATTTTACCTTATTGTTTGTAAAAGCCCTGTAGGGCTTTCATAATAAATAAATAAATAAACTAATTAAAATAGCCACGGGCCGCTATGAGTCTTGACGGATGGATGTAATTATCGGAGAGGTGGGAGTGACATGGCGAAAAATGTCAGACCTCAGATATTAGAGAATCAAGGAGTCATCCAGGAGTGGTTTGACAATGGCTGACAATGATTAATGTTATTAAAAAAATATATCCTGGAATCGACTGAGTTTAATATTTTATCTGAGTACTCTTATTCGATACAAGCTGGTCGTACCCGGCGTTGCACGGGTTAAGGATTAAGTAAAAAACAAGTTTGTGAGGGAAAACAAAGGGTCCGGTGTTATCTAAAAAACAATGTTTCCATCTAATGTTAACATAAGTTATTGTAACATAACTGTAATACTTAGATATATGGTATTACATACTTTTTTTTAGATATTAATGTCCTCTATAAAACTGTAGTACA
Source organism: Agrypnia vestita (assembly GCA_016648135.1). Classification (NCBI taxonomy): domain Eukaryota; kingdom Metazoa; phylum Arthropoda; class Insecta; order Trichoptera; family Phryganeidae; genus Agrypnia; species Agrypnia vestita. The sequence continues at coordinate 55,788 of JADDOH010010534.1, forward strand.
TTACTTTGCTCTATTGGCAATAATTTCCGCAGGGTACTCAATATAAGGTTTTTTTTCGTAATTTTTTCACACGTTTGGTTACATTATCCAAGTTTTCATACGGATCCCTAACATTTTTGAAAATATTCTATAGCCTATGTTCATCAGGGATAATATAGGATTCTGAATGTGAAAGAATTTTTCAAATCGGTCCAGTAGTTTCGGAGCCTATTCAATTCAAACACACAATCAAATCTTTCCTCTTTATAATATTAGTATAGAAATGGCCTTAAAGCTTTATTTCTTGAACGAGCTTGTAATACAAGAATCGATATTAACTAACTAAATTTTTAAAATGAAAACTTTCAACAATATTTTTATATGTGTATTCTGAGAACATAATTACTGGATTTTGTCCACAGAGGTATAATCATTAATAAAGATTAAACACGAAATTATTTATATGGGGTATTTATAGGGTGGTCCAAAGGCTATGACTTGTATGAGCGGGGATTAAGTGATTACTTTACACCAGGGTCGTGCAGTGAGAAAATTTCGAAAAAAAACCAAAATTAAATATTTATCTGGCAGAATAATACTTAGTATTATGATCTGAATACCGTGTTAATTATTGTGAAAGGAATATTACGAAACTAGATGTTCGTACCCGGCTTTACACGAGTTAAGGATTAAGTTAAAAATAAATTTGTGGGGGGAAACAAAGGTTTGATTCGAATGGATTTGCATCGAAAATATATCAGGGGGAGGAGAAAAGGTAAAAGGGGAGGGAGGAAATGTAGCCTACATTACCTGCCGAGTCCTAAAGAATAAGTTTCCAAATTTTGAGTCCGATCGGTCGAACGGTATAGATTTGCATTGAAAATATATCAGAAGGAGGGGAAGGGGTAAAGGAGGAGAAGGGAAATGTAGCCTATGTTACCCGCCGAGACCTAAAGAATAAGTTTCCAAATTTTGAGTCCGATCGGGCAAACGGTACAGATTTGCATCGATAATATATCAGCGGACGGGAAGTGTTAAAAGAATAGGTGGGATATGTCGCACATGTTACCCGCCGAGACTTAAAGAATAAGTTTTCAAATTTTGAGTCCGATCGGGCAAACGGTACAGATTTGCATCGATAATATATCAGCGGACGGGAAGTGTTAAAAGAATAGGTGGGATATGTCGCACATGTTACCCGCCGAGACTTAAAGAATAAGTTTTCAAATTTTGAGTCCGATCGGGCAAACGATACAGATTTGCATTGAAAATATGTCAAGGGGAGGGGAAGGGGTATAAGAATAGGGAGGAAATGTCACCTATGTTACTAGTCGAGTCCCAAAGAATAAGTATGCAAAATTTGAATCGAATCGGACAAACGGTGTGGATTTGTATAGAGAACAGTCAGACAGATAGACAGACATTGAGTTTTATAGGTATAGATATATCTCTTAAAAAATATGCTTACGTAAAAAGTCATGCTTCAAGTTCTCACTGCACCCCCCTGCTTTATACAATGCAACGTTCACCAATTCCACCTAAAGGACATCCAAACATTTTCAAATTTTTGTTCTATGTTCTAAATTAGTTTCTTTCATATATTTGAATGGACTATACTAGAGACATCTATAGCCATTCCCATGATATAGTATACATTGATTCTCAGCAGGTACCTACCTCAATATTTTTAAAGTGAAATATTAAGCAATATTCTTTTTAATGTATAATATTATTCCGAATTATTGAACATATACACTAGAATACACCTGAAAATTATTATTTTCTATTTTTTAACTCTTTTTATACACCATATATTTTTAACATTATTTTTATATGTATGTTCTTAGAACACAATTACTGGATTTGTCCACAGAGGGATAATTATTAATAAAGATAAATTAAGTAGATCTCAAGACAAAGCTATTTATAAGCTAATTTTTATTTTTTTATTTATTTAGTTGAGAGAATATATCCAGCAGATCTATATATTAACAAATATAAAGTAATAATTATTAAATTATGCCGATTACAAATTTAACACTGAATATATTAATTTATTAAAACAAGTGTGACGTAGTAAAATAAGTTTTTAAAATTATTGGGGTGGAGGGGATTGTGGGACGGCAGTAGAAGGGAAGATAAATTGTATGAATTAGTTTGGGTACGGTTGTGTAAATATTGTTTATTTTATGTCCCTTATCGTTGAGTTAAAAATGTGAGAGTGATAGTTTGTCTTAAGGGGTTACGTGTAGTCAGAGGCGCAAAAAATATACATTTTCAAGATTTTTTTTTGAACGGTTGAGTAATGTTTTCATTCAATACATAATACCAATGTTTTACACTATATTTTAAGTAACTAAACCGAAAATTTCAAATAAAATTATTAATATGGGTCCACCATAGAATCTTTATGCGTTCTATATCGAGTTTTTCAGCATACCGGTGTGCATTAGGTCATAATTAATATTCCTTGCATACATTCATAACGTATCATTATAAAGTTTTAAAAAAGGTTAATGTACACGCGCAACTACCTACCGAAATACTAACACTAAATCAAATCTCAGTTAGCCTAATAGGTCTTCTGTCTAAAAGCAGAAGTATAAAAGAAATTTCGTACATTATTCTTAGAATTACTCTGGTAAAAAAACCCACTCCGTAGTAGTCGCGCTCTTTAGTCAGCCCGGCCGGCTTTATTGCCGTCCGCGTGTAAGTACGGACGGCAGTAGAGGGCCCTACAGTAATCGTTAGATATCTTTAAAACTAATAATCGGATCGAGTTGATATTTTCACACAATATTTTTGAAACATTTTACTGTAAGAAAATACAAAAAAAATCGATTTTTTGAAAATCCTGACTACACGTAACCCCTTAAATGCTAAACGATATATTCTAATGCTTAGTATACCGGATCACTGTCATTAGATCCGGGTATATCGAGGAAGCTCAAAAGTCTCTAATTTGTGATTATGTAATGCCATTGGCATGGAACTGGACTGGTCATGTTATGAGAACAAGCAGAAAAAAGTGGACGAAAGACGTAATGGAATGGTATCCCAGAAATGGAAAAAGACAAAAAGGACGTCAAATTAAGAGATGGGAAGATGACCTACCAAAAGGATGGAGAAGAATAGCTCACGACAGAGACGAGTGGAAAAAACTAGGGGAGGCCTATGTCAGAGAGACAACCTGACCAAAAACTGGCTGCTCTAATGACATTTACTACGTATATTTATATATATATCATCTTCATCATTCTTGGCAATACAACCCTTGGTGGGTCTTGGCCTCCTCAATAATTTTCCTCCACTCATCTCGGTCTAGTGCCAGCTCTCTCCAGTTTCGAAGCTCTAAGGCAGAGATATCTTTGAATACGTTTTCACTCCATCTTAATTTTGGCCTTCCTTAGCTCCTTCGCCCTATTGGCCTTGAGTTCAGCAGGGACTTTGGTGCTTGATGCTCGGACATTCTCTCCACATGTATATGTGTATATCTTACTATTTCAGTGTATCATTTTCTATTTACTTATGTTAAAATTGTTAAACTGGTCAGTGAATAAAGCCTTTATTATATTATATTATAATGCTATTGATGTCAAAGTTTACCGATACAGGGCACGTATTCGACGTATTTTCCTATCGTTACCTGTAGCAGAACGTTTCTGAGGGGATTCGTTAACAGCGTGGCCAATTTAAAAAATGTTTTGAGTAATTAAATTTAACAAAAGAACAATAGAAATCAAAATTCCCCGATTCGGATGCTGTATCGACTCAATAGGGGTTGTTTTGTTTGCGCGCAGTGGCGCGGGCGTATTTTTGTGTTTCGGTATCAAAACAATGGAATTGTATCGAATTTGGTTGATTTTAATTAAATAAACAACGTTTGTGCCGTCCATTCGCATAATTAATTTGTTTTGGCCGAGAGCTAATTTTTTGAAAAATCAAATTAAAATTGGTAGAATGATTTTGTACTCGAGTGTAAATAAATACGTGCAAATTCAGTGGAGGTTCGTTACACAGGGGCGTGCTAGAGCACAAATAATATTTTATATTACATGTTATTGTATACTACATGTACATAATGGAGTTCTGGTACCGACACTAATGTATGGAAGTGAAGCCTGGAGCTGGCAGAAGAGGAATGAAAGTATGAGGTCCCTTAGACGTATGTGTGGCAAATCCATCTATTATAGAGTAAATAATGAAGATATTAGGAATGAATGTAAAGCTGATCGTAGCATACATAATACATAGAATAAAAATAGGGTCGCTCAGGTGGTTTGGGCATGTTGAGCGAATGAATGAGGAAAGAATGGTAAGAAAGATATATGATGCAAATGTTGACGGCGCCAGAAAGAGAGGGCGACCACGGAAGACGTGGCAGGACCAGATTAACCAGATACTGGAAGATGGTCCTGTTAGAAGCCTGAACAAACGTCGAGTGTGCATGCGAAGATGTATGAAGGTAGACGAAGCGAAAGTTGTATGTCAGGACAGAAGACTATGGCGCTCTATCCTGGAAACGGCGTGATGGTAAGTTAGTAAGTTAGTTAGTTATTTTTTGATCCACAATCGCACTCTTTGTGTTCTGAATCTTTGCGTATCGTCGCTGTATATTATAATAAATCCTATATGCCGTTTAGTACATTCTGGATAAACGAATCAATTTGTCAATTTTCTGTCTTTAGAAGTTTTCTAGTGCGAACCTGAGCGATTGTAGTAACGTGCATCGGTATATACGAGTATGAGAGACAAGTTATTCAGGAGTGACAAAAAGTGCAGTGAAGATTCTAGAGCGAATTTAGTGAAGTAGTGTATGAGATGTAATATTCTAGAAACACGTAGAGTGAACTGGTAATAATATTAATAATAATTTATTTAATTTTTGTTTTCACATATATATATGACAACATTTTATAGTGTTTAAAAATATGTATATATGACCGTGTGTCATTGTTTCTGAGGGTCTTGGCAGCCAAGTAATCGCTACGTTCGAAGCCCTGCCTACTACACTAGTATTTTACTGTATTATATAAATAGCAGATAGTGCTCTTCTTTTTCAGTTTATATGCAAGAATGTTTATATAAAAAAGTTATTATATGAATGACATCAACTCATTGCTTTTTCCACATTTCCTTTTCAGTCGCTTATCATTAGATTACATTTAATATTGACCGTTGCTTACTCTAAATTAAATTGAAAATTGTATCTTATATATCATTGTGGTTAATTTACTGCACTTAATACATCTGTGAATCTTTGTAATTGGTCAAATGCAATGTACACTGTGTTTTAGCATAGATCAAAAATCACATTCCACAACACCCGATTTAAGGCTTGTTTCCGTTATTGATCACGAAAATCCTCACCACTGCGCGACCCGTTTCTTCACCCGAATAGGTTGACAACACTTATATTTATGCTAGTTGTTAAAATATAAGAACATGCTCCGATTGAGTAAATACCCAGTGACTTTGTGTAATTGATACAGCCACGATTCCGTGACAATACTTTTATTTCAAGTAGGTACGCACCGAAGTACTTCCTTTACAAAGTGCATAATATCCAAGTATTTATTCCCTTTTAAGCTGACGAGCACTCCAATTGAAAGTCGGACGTGGGCCGTTCCACCCACTAAATCATTGTAAGCAGAGAATGCTATTAACATCTCAAGATCGCATAATGCCATGGGAAAATGGGTGCTGTACTGTATGCGGCATACGGTATCCGGATGAAGCAACTGCGCGTGTGTTGGTTAAGACAAAAGCTCGCGATGAATGGAGGATGACGTAGGTGTTGATGCACCGAAGCGCTTAGAATGAAAAGGTAACGGCATTACTGACAGAAACGTAATTAAAAATGTTTTGAATTTCTAAACACGTCTGTCGGTCTCTTTAAATAAAACTACGCACATTCACACGTATCCCGAATGCCTACGTAAGGCTTTTGCATCTGTGTGAGATTTGCTGTAGTGATGTATCCGCTCTAAGTACTACAATGTAGTACTACATTATACCGAAGCGCACACTTCACTTTAAATAAATGTACTGCACACTACAAACTGTAAACTGCACACTTCAAAGTACATAGTGTACACACTTCATTTTCGTGAAAGAAGTTGATGTAGTTAAAACGATCCTTTTGAAATCTCAACCCTACACTAGTACACTTTTCAAGAAGCACTTATGTACCAGAAACAATTTTGTAGTATTACAATTACTTCACTACATGTAGTTTATTGAAATAGATGAAGTGTGTAATGTTTCGGTACCTAACACAAATGTAGTACTAGTGATGGGCTGAGTCGTATTTTTTCTAACTCGAGTATTTTGAGTCGCAACTCGAGTTAACTCGGTGTTTATTTGAGAATTGAGTACATTTCATATTAATACAGGTTTAAAATTTTTACATATGAGTTGTAAGATCCCACAAATAAATAATCTTGTAATACTCGAAATTAGGAAAAGCGTTCATATTAATTCAAATATAATAAATAACCAGAAAAAAATTGGGCACAACCCACTATTGAATATTGAATATACAACACTTAAAATTCCATCCCCTTCAGATGACATTCCATAGTTAAAACTTCCGACCCTCCCCCCCCCCACAGCCAAGCCCTTAACCGTAAAACACTTGTTTAGTTTATCTATTTCAATTTTAGTTCATAAACAATCCTGAAGAAGAGAACATTGTTCTCGAAACATGTTGATCGTATATCTAATAAAGTGGTGAAAAAAAAGTTATTTGTGTTTAATTTTAGAATATATTATGAGGGCAGACCCACCGCTTACCCAGGACCGTTTTATAAGCAAAAGCTTCTATATCGGTCCTACTCATTCGCCGCCAGGTTGGCATTTTTTAATGCTAAAGACAACCGTGCAGCCCAGCACTGCAAAGCAGAATTGGGCCGCACGGCTGCCGTTCAAAATTTTGCCCTCATCATTGTCCCGTCAGTTCACTTCTTTATTTTTTATTAGAGAGAGAGAGAATTATTTATCAGAATATATTAGTATAGTAGATAACATCTCATGCCTACGACCTTAGGTTGCAAATCATTGTATCCAGTTGCTTTTATTGATCTATCCTACACCGGCCAATAAATAATTTCTCACAATCCTGCCATGCGCGCTGCTCGGCCATAGGCATCGCCGTATAAATATGATACTTGCGGGCTTAACCGCCGGGTAACCGTGTGGTCAGCTAACCTTTAGTTACTCTGGGCGCTCATTAGGCTCTCGAAAGGCAGCCATAAACAGCGACATTAGCAGAACAAAGCCGCGCCGATTAATGCAAATCTGCAAAACCTATAAAAAGGATTGTACAATGTTTTATTGCTTATTTCTTTATATCGGAATTTATGGCTCTGTTGGAAACACTCAGCTTTGCCTAGAGGGCTGATCGAGGTAAGGACCGTATAACATTTGGTAATAGTGACGTTGATTAGCTGTGGCAGTTGTGAATATCTTAGATGCCTTCGAGGTGCCTGTAGTGATACAGAAGAATGATCAACATATCATGGACAGATTACATAAGCACTAATAACCGTTATGTTACTACCCGGAATTTCTCACACTAAATGCAATACAGGGTACCCGGGTACTCATCCTGGATGGACGTTCCCACGTATGTTATTTTTGTTTTGCAACTCACAAATTGATATTTAGACGCTGGTCAAATAGCTTCTTAGAATGTCACTCCTTCTCATGTTAATGTCCGTCCTCGCTTTATTTCCCTCCCTTTCAAATTATTCGAATAATGGAGATTCAAACGGATGATGGCATTTATGAATAAAATTATTTAAACTTGAAATCAGAAATGGGTACCCGGGTACCCGAGTAGTAACAAAAGGTTTAAATGCTTTCATTGCTGAACTAACTAATTGGTTTTTAACATAACCCTTGCGGTATGTAAATATTTAACGCGTTGTTCATCAATACTCTTTGAAACCGTGGTATTATGTTGAACTTTATTTTTGTCGAACTGTTTTTTCTAAACCATAGTTATCCTGAGATATTTGAAAAAATAATCCTTATTTATCGAATTCGGGTCATTCTCTTTTTTATTGTCTTTTTTGGTACATAATCCCAATAATAATAAACAACTCTGTCACAATATAAATGTATTATTTATTAAATACAATTAAAATTTGGTATTCTTATTAGAAGGTGTCATCAAACTTACATATATTATTAAATAAAACAAAAATTAACATTTTTAAATACCACTACGTCACGAAAATGGATTGTGACAGTTCAACTACAATAAAAAAGAGAATGACCCATTTGACATTTTGTTCCAATTTCTAATGTCAGTCGGAACATTTTTTCTTACAACTATTTGTGAATCTTGAAACTACGTAGGCATTTAATGTTAAAAAATAACGGAAAATTATTAATTGTAATCAAAGTAATGACCAAATTACGTCGAAATTGATTAAATAATGTATAGTCATCCACTATACGTAAATGATGAAAGATTCAGAGCTCTAGCTAGTCGGGAAGTTGGTTAAACATCGATCACAAGATTCCACCACAAACAAATAAAAAGAGGTAAATAAAAGCATGTAAAAGGCATACGTAGGTTGCATGGATAGCAGATGTCCTGGTTGCAAAACATCTTGAAGTGGCTGTCACAGAATTGAAAAAATGCTCTGAATTCAAAAATTCAAAAAAGAAGACAAATAATGATGAATGTGATTTTTATTAAAAAAAACTAACTTTTATTAACTGAGTAAAGCCTCAAAATATGAGAATAAATAGAATATACTGTTTTAAATCATCTCTTTAAATAAATAAAAAGCGTTTTAAAATCAACAAAAAAAGTAAAAATTTCTCGCAAATTTAAAACATTATAACTTTATTAATATTGAATATTTCTTACTTTCCTAAATCCGGATTCTAGATAATGAAGTATGCTTTATACATATAAAAAAAAATATTATACGTACGTATAAATATTCATTAAAAATTAGCGCCGCCTAGGACACTAAAAACGATTTTTTGGGCGCGGCCTGCCGATTAATGATTATATTTTATTAATTATTATAAATAATGTCCGGTTTACCAATTTTATATAATAACAAAGGTTCTATCTAAGTTATTGTTCTAAAAAAATTGCAGTCTAGAGAATACATTCTGATATAAATGAATAATTAAAACCCACATTTTCGTAAAAAAAAAAACGCCGAAATATGCATTTGCAGTGAAGAGGTCTACCGCGCGCACCGCGCTGCATATTTATATTCTCTTTAAATATTTTATATCGAATCTTCTGGTAAATTTATGTATATTCTACCGGTCTCTAGGTGAAAATAATTTATTCTAAATTTATGCGAAATTGTGCAAATAATCGATTATTTTACTTTTTTCGTGTTAACCGATCGTATTTCATTACATTATTCATTATATTTTAATATTTTCAACTACTTTTACATATTTTCTTTTATTCACTTTCTTATTTACATCTTTATGTTAATGACAATACTATAGAACTACACAATTATTATATTTTGTTTATGATTCATTTTTTTTGGCACTAAGATTTATTCATATAATAATTGCTTTATTTAAATATTCTTGCACATAAACTGTACCTACTGGTAGAGCACTGTCTGCTATAATACAGTAAAACACTAGTGTATCAGACAGGGCATCAAATGTAGTGTTAACTTTGCTACCATGACCCTTAGCGACAATTACTTTTTAAAACACTATAAAATGTTTTCATGTATAAATGTGAAACAAAAAATATAATTTTAACAGGTTGTTAGTTAACTTTGTAAAAACCACTACCAGATTTTAGGTCTACCGGTTTCGAGACGTACCCGTCTCTTCGTCAGGACCAACACTACACCACTACACTCACAACACTTCACACCTCAACCAAAGTATTGTTACACTTCCACCAATAATTGATCACATGCGTGTTAGTCTTGTCAGGGACAAACATGCACTGATTAGCCTAATGAACCATCAGGGATCTACCGAAAGAGAGTGGGAGGGGAATTGTGAATGTAGTGGTGTAGTGTTGGTCCCGACGAAGAGACGGGTACTTCTCGAAACCGGTAGACTTAAACTCTGGTAGTGGTTTTTACAAAGTTAACTAACAATCTGTTATAATGTCTAACCACAAAGTTAATGCTTTAAATATTAATAATATTAAAAATATTATTTTTATTACATTTGCGTCTTTACAAATTTTGTGTACAATTCTTACTTTATTTACGTGTCTCTTGATCACTCACTTTAGAAATTATTTACGATACAGCGTCACGCATTATTAAAAGGGATTTGATATTTTTAACCTTTCGACTCGAAACGAAAATAAATAACTGGCAACGTTTAGACCCTCGTAATAAAAACAGTCGGGTTTAGGGATCCCTTTTCCGAAATGTCTTCGGGTCGCCGAGACAATGATGAAGATGTGAGGGTCTCGAATTAACAATTCCACGCCTGTTCCCGATTTAAGGTGTGAAATGCGGAGATTGTGATGGCACGGGTATCGTGTTGTCGTGGGGACGTTTAAGATAAAGTTAATAAAAATCATCTTATAAACTAATTCCTGAAGTTTTTTCTGCAACGAAAATTTAATTTAAAAATATTGTTTGTATTATTTGTATGTATCTACTTACTAATAATAATATAGGGAAACTGCTCATAAATTCAAAAAATAAATATAATATGTTTAACAATTCAGGTGTTTATAAACTGTTTATAAACTAATGGTGAAAAGATTGTACGGCGTTTTATATTAGGTCCTTACATATGAAATTGGCGTTTAGTATGGGAGGAACATAAAGCCGATTTTTTTTATTATAATATATTTATTTAATCAAAGTATGTACCATTGCTATCTATGCACTTTTGCCATCTCATAGGTAGTTCATCGATCCCTTTACTAAAAAAACCATTCGGACGGGAATCAATAAAATCTTTGAAGGCGGTTTGGACTGCCCCATCGGAGTTGAATTTTTTCCTTTGCAAGAAGTTATCCAAATTTCGAAAAAAATGGTAATCTGTTGGGGCAAGGTCCGGAGAGTAGGTACGGTGGATGTCTTAGACATTCCAATTGAAGCTCCTCTAATTTGGTAGCCGTTTGTTGTGCAGTGTGTGGTCTAGCGTTATCATGAAGCAGCAGTGGCCTAGAGCGATAACCAGCCTCGGTTGTTTAGCAGCTAGCTTTTCCATCATGGCTTGCAGTTACTGACAATAGACATCTGCCGTAATCGTCTGGTCAGATTTAAGAAAGCTGTAGTGAACGACACCAGCACTAGTCCACCGAACGCTCACAAGTAACTTTTTTGGAGTCAATTTTCGCTTGGGGCATGGTTTGGCTGGCTCGGCAGGGTTCAGCCATTGCGATGAGCGCTTCCGATTATTGTACAGGATCCACTTTTCATCACAGGTAATGATTCGATTTAAAATCCCTTCATTATTGTGCCGGTTGAGTAATGCAACGCAGCAGTCAACGCGCGTTTGTTGATTTGCTTCACTCAATTGGTGAGGTACCCACCTTTCAAGCTTTTTCACCTTACCAATTTGCTTCAAGTGGATTAAAACAGTTTTATCAATAACACCGCAGCCTGCAGCTAACTCGGATGTGGTTTTCGATGGATCCGCTTCCACAATAGCCTTCAATTCTTCATTATCAACTTTGGTCTCCGGCCGTCCACGGGGCTTGTTCTGCAGGTCGAAATTTCCAGAACGAAAACGTTGGAACCAAAAACGCACTGTGTTTTCTTTTGCGGCACCGTCGCCATACACATCATTATCCTTCGAGCCGTTTCTGCAGCACTGGTGCCACGGTGGAACTCGTACTCGTAAATAACGCGATATTTCAAGTTTTTCATTTTGTAAACTGAGTGACGCAAAGAAAAAAACAATTGAGGAAAAAACAAATGAATTATAATTTTCAAAACACAAATACATGAGTAAATAGCTGTATGAATTTGGATTTGGAATTCCTAACCAAAGAGAAGATATTTGAGATCAAATTGCCAGTACGGCAAAACGCCAATTTC